>PVKZ01003772.1:0-114602 GCA_004027375.1 Macroglossus sobrinus | reverse complement strand
AATATTACTCAGCCATAAGAAGAGATGAAATACTGCCATTTGCAACAACATGGATGGACCTCGAGATAATCATGCTAAGCGAAAGAAGCCAGACCGAAAAAGTTGAAAATCACATGATATCACTTATATGTAAGATATAAACCTAAAAGCAACAAATGAACAGGACAAACAAACAGAGACTCATGGAGATGGACCAGAGGGAGGGGAGGTAGATGGAATAAAGGGGGTCAAATATAGGGAAGTAAGGGGAGGGTAAAGTGGGTAAAGGGGAGCAAATATATGGTAGCTGAAGGAAACTGGACTTTGGGTGGTAAACATACAACAGAATATACGGATGTCAAATTATAATGTATAATGAAAATTATATAATTGTTTTAACCAATGCTACCCCAATTATCTTAATATTTAAGAAAAAAAGATGTTTGATGTCACTAAGATAAAAAAAAAGAGCATATTAAAACTACAGTGAGACACCTAACACCAGTCAGAATGGCTATCATCAATAAATCAACAAACAAGTGTTGGAGAGGATGTGGAGGAAAGAAATCCTTGGCGCAATATTGATGGGATTGTATATTGGTGCAGCCACTATGGGAAATAGTATGGAGGTTCCTCAAAAACTAAAAATAGAACTATCATATAACCCAGTCATTCCACTTCTGGGCATTTATATGAAGAAATCCAAAACACTAATCTGAAAAAGATATAAGCACTCTTTATTTCAGCATTATTTACAATAGCCAAGATATGGAAGCAACCTAAATGCCCATCAATATACAATGTGATAAAGAAGTTGTGGTACACATATACAATGAAATATTACTTGGCAATAAAAAAGAATGAAATCTTACTATTTGTTACAGTGTGCACGGACCTAGTAAGTAATATACTAAGTGAAATAAGTCAGAACAGAGAAAGACAAATACCATATGATTTCACTTGTATGTGGAATCTGAAGAACAAAATTAACAGAGACTTCATAGATACCAAGAACAAACTGGTGGTTATTAGATGGGAGATCTTTGGAACTGAGTGAAAAAGGTAAAGGAATTAAGAAGTATGAATTGGTAGTTACAAAATAGTCACAAAGATGTAAAGTACAGCATAGGGAATATAGTCAACAATATTATAATAAGTGTTATGGTGTCGGGTAGATACTAGACTTATCAGGGTTATGACTTTGTAAATTAGATAAATGTCAAAGTACTATTCTGTATACCTAAAACTAATATGAAATAATATTGAATGTCAACTGTAATTGAAATTTTAAGTTTTATTTTTATAGTACTATTTTTTAAATGCTGTCTTCTCTTTACTTGCTCTCGCCACCTATGTTTATTTCCTAGACCACCCAGACATAGTCTAGAATTAGGTCTTATAATAATGATTTTGGCTTCTGGCCCAACATGGTACTTAAAATAGTACTGTTGACTTCATTGAGCCTGTTGGCTATAAAATTCAGTACATAGTCTGTGTTTTCCAGCCTCCATAGGTCTGAAACATAGTATAATGTAGAATGTTAGGGCTCTTTTGGCAATGATTTTTCAGGAACAAGATAGACCCATCCTAGCTCCTGGCTCTAAGCAATGACCTTGGATTTTGTTCTCCATCTTTCCTAGAGAACATTTTGCCTGGTAGCCCATTAAAGCCAAACCACTAGCAACCAATGCCAGCTTCCCAGCCTGTAGCTCAGAAATGCAAGGGTTTTATTCCTGCTCACCAGTTTATATTTGTTCCATTTCTGGTTTTACACTTAAATTTTTCTATCTTTAATTGTTATCTATAATTTTTATATTTGGAGCAAAGCATAGTGTAGAAGCACAAGCTTGCTTCACCAGATTAACCAGAAAGCCCTTGTTATTTTTACTTTTTAATATTATTGTTTAGAGTTATATAAACACAACCAATACTTTAATAATATTATTTTAAAGCATTACATACATTTGTAAATGAAGTCAAATTTTTGGTTGAAGAGTGGGTTTCTGATTAGTCGCATGCTTTCATATTATTCAACTCTATAGAAAATAGACTTTTATGTGGGATAATTATATGAACAAATTCTGCTTCCAGAATGAGACAAATTCATCTTTAAATAGAAAACAACCATGACAACAAAATACAAAAACATGGCAGAGAAAACAATATATTTATTTATTTTTGGGAGAATTCAATAAAACCAGACAGATCTATTTCATTTCTTGTATATCTGTCTAATTTCAGCATGTAAACCTATTTTAAATAACATCTCTATTATACATAGTTGATAAGTAAATAAACATGTCAACATAACAAAATTTAAAGTTTTCATAGTTTAATATCTACTTAATAGTTTTATAACTGTAATGGAAATTTTAAAATCAACATAATGTAATTTTCACTTAAAGTTAAAACGCCATTATATATAAACTTTAACAAGATTAAAGAAACATACTTATTTAATATAACCTAACATATAGTGTTACAAAGAAATACTTACTAATTTTGATCAAAATCTGTTCTATGTGAATAATTTCAGTCTTAAAAATCTGTTCTTCATCTCAGATAAAAAGGCTTGCCAAACAACAAATTATAGCATTGGATTATAACCCAAATAATAAATATCCATGAGTCCATATATAAAGAGATAACTAAATATAAAAGGGGGAGAAGTAACAAATGTTCTTCTTTTTACAGAAGAATTTCAATTAATGTAAAAGGAATTAGGGAAACAGAAAATCACCATTCAAATGCCACAGTATTAATTGCCACAGGGAATAGCAATGGGTACTAAAATTACTGGGCTAAAGTTTAAGCAGGAACATGATGTTTGCACAGTTTCAAAATGTCTCTCACCAAGTATTTATTAATTACAAAAAACAGAACTGTAATTTTACATTGAAGAAACTTGGCAGATATTATCTTAACCAAGTGATCAAGATAAACTTCAGCTTAACACCACTGAACTTACACTTTAAAATGGTGAACATGATAAATTTTGTTACGTTTTTTATCACAATAAAAAAAGGATTAACCAGTTAATATGACATTTTGCCATTAGGTGCCCCCTGATATGATGCACTGAGAAGGACACAAGGTCATTTCTGTGATATGCTTCCCAATAATCATGAGAAAACAAAGGCAATCTCAAATTAAGAGAAACATGTTTGTTAACTTATTATGGTGATCAGTTCACAATATATGTTAATCAGGTCACTATGCCGTACACTTTAAACTTATACAATTATATTTCAACAGAACTGAAAAAAACTGAGAGATATTTTACAAATAACTGATTAGTACTCTTCAAAAGTCTCAAAGTCATGAAAGATAAGGAAAAGTTAAGGAACTATCATGGATGGTAGAAACTAAGGAGACATAACTAAATGTTTTGTGGGATCCTGGACTGAGTCTTTGAAAAGAGATAGGACATGAATGAAAAAACTGGTAAAATCTGAATAGAGTCTATAGTTTAGTTAATAGAATTGTGCCAGGTTAATTTCTTAATTTCAGTAACTGTACTATAGTTATATAAGATGTAACATTAAGGGAAGCTAGGTGAAGGGCATATGGGAACTCTACTATTCTTGCAGTTTTTTGTCTAAAATTATCTCATAATAAAAAGCTTTTTAAAGAGTTTAAATTTTTTATAACTTAAAACTTCCAATATAAATGTAGATCTATATTCATTTCAAAGTTAAACAGATGATTAAAACAATTTGTCCAAACTAGTTAATATACATGTATATTTGTATGTGTATAGTTTGTTTGCTTGTTTTTACTAGGTAGATACTTAAATTAAATATTTATTGGGGTCTTTTTATACTAGAGCACCTCAAAGCACTTGGGTTATAGTTTTGAATAAATAAAAATCATTCTAATGTCACTTGACATCTGAAGGAGAGCAATTGTCCTAATTACTTTCATTCTTTCTGTTAATTTGCTGATGGAAACCTGGATTTAATCTCAGCTAGTATATAGTTCTTTCAAAATATAAATAGCTTACATCATATTCAGCAAATTGATACAGAGTGTTCTTAGACTTTAATCATCAAGTATAACTGGAGTTTTCTTGGAAACTTTAAGTCTGAATAAAAATTAGATTACATTATCATTTATTCTAGTAGTTCCTAATCTGAGGTCAGCAGTAAAATTTTCACTGGTCTAAGGCAAAAATGAAAAAAATAATGGCAAAATACGTTTTTTATAAAACTATTTTTTAATCTAATAAAGGAACTATTAGATTGTTATTAGATTGTTGCCTTACCATTTTTTATTAAGATGTCAGTTTCTTTATGAAATAATACGTTTAGTTTCATTTTAATGTCCACACACGGAAAAATAAAAAGTTGATAGACCTACATCTCCTGTTTATTTTGTGTATGTGTATGTGTGTGAACTTGACTAACGTTCAAAATTTAGTCTTAAAATTACTGATCTATACCATTTGCTTTCTTTTTCCTTGACATCAAGCTTGTCTTCATTATTATGCTCACATCAAGTATAATCAAATACAATTATGTAATCAAATGCAGTAAATCCAGTGGCTTTTAGATAACAATGTTTTAACTAATTATTACTTAACCATAAAAGTTAATTCTATGTCCTTCCTTAAAGCCTCTAATTTTAGCATGCCTTAGTCAATCCTAACCCAAATACAATGGAACACTATTGTGTGATTAGTGCAAGAAAAGACCTTTACTTCAAATGAGCAGGATTATAACTCAACTTATGGAAAATATTTACTATTAATAAGACTTTATTGATATTCTCATTTGTTTCATCTATTTTTAAAATATTAAGGAAAATATCGAAGTCAGCCATAGGTTTACGCCAATTCTGCCCTAAGCGTTGCCAACAGTTTAAAAAGAATTTAGCACTAATTTTTAGCATATCCTGGCCACTAGGTAGATAGCAAGATGGTACCATTAGGTATCAGTCATAATACCAAGAATAAGGTTTATATCAATAAATATTTTTGATATATTTGAGAAATATTTTAAGAGGTACTGCTCTTCCCTTAAATTCCAGGTATGTACAGGACATATCCTTGTGGGTCTGAATTTACACATTTTTTTTTATAAAATAAGACACATAATTAAAGACTCATTAAAGCGGGCTTTTTAAAACTTTTAAGGCACAGTAGTGTAGCATCCTTGAAATATGTTGTTTTTATACTGGTTTCTTTAATTTTCGAATGAGAGAACTTAAAATAGTTTATGAAAGCAAACAGTGATGATCAAGAAAGAAACTTGTTTCCTTACTCCATTTTATTTTATGGATGGTTTGCTAGGAAATATCTTTTTCTCACTTTTTATGTCATCATTTCAGAATGCTATAGGGGAAAATCACTTAAAATCAAATATGGTATAACCTGAAAATGTATGTTTTCTTTTTTTGAATATTTATTTTTTTATGGTGACATTTGTTAATGAAATTCAATGTTTCACAATGTATCTTTGCTTAAGGCCACTTAATTGGCATTAATGAACTCTTTCCTTTACTATTTTTGTTGTTGTTGTTGTTCAATAGCAGTTATAAACTACACCAAGCCTAATTTACTTTTTTTTGTCATCCACCTTTCATTCTCCACATTCAATAACTGCTTTCTCTTAAGAATGGGATAGATGCCTATGTATAAAGAGAGATTCGGAACTTACCTAAGGCCCCAAACAACCATTAAGAAATTTACATCTAACTTAATTTTAGAGAACATTCCTGAACTAAATCTCTTTAGCCTTATATCTGCCCTTACTCACATTTGCAAATAAATCAAACCCTTTTTTTCTTTACCTTTCTACCCACCTGATTATCTGCAAAGACCACCATTTATTCACCAGGTATTTGCGTGATTATTAATGATGGCACGCAAGATGCTGATTCAAAGATGATTATCACTCATCAAGGGACACACACACACACACACACACACAACCCTAGAAATTTCTGAAAAGAGATAAACAATATTTCTGTTTCTCAAACCTAATTGTTTCCTGATACTATATCAAAAATAGAAGCTTGTTTTTCTTCCACATGCATATATAACTTTTACTGGAAAAAAATTAAAAACAAAATAAAAGGATGTCTATGGAATTAAGTATTTCTAGGGCTAGCACTAATGAACTTACAGGGGAGACATGGATAATGGCTACACACAGCTTGTGAATATGAGCTACATATAGTCATCAGATACTTGGGCATGACCCTCTGACCCTCGAGACCTATTTCTATCAGAATCTGGTGGTAAACTGGAGCCAGCCTCTGTTTTTACCTCTCCGGTGCCATGGGGGAAGGGAAAGGTGGGCATAAAGCGCTTAAGAAACCGGAACTCACTAGTGCCAGTACCAGTGGCTGAGCACATTTCATAGGGACAAGGCTGAGATAAAGATCCATTGGCTCTTCCTTGTATCAGGTGGTTAGGGAAATTACAATCATCATAGAAATGCTCTTGAATTGTGATCTTTTCTTTATATTTAATTTTATGGTATATGTGTATAATGAAGATCACTGTGACACAGAGGAGAAAGAGAAAGGAAAGCACAGCCAGAGAAATGACCAAATATTTAGTGGATGGATTTACCCTTGTAGGATGTTTGGATGGATCCTGGAACTGCAGATAGGGCTCAGAAAAGCCATCGACCAGCAGGATGTTGAGTAAGGCAGTAGTGGAAAGAGCTGGTTGGCCATGATCCTGAACAAGAATAATCAGTTTCTGCATCATAGGGTCTCTCTCAGATATCTGCCTCAATGTACGGATTTCCCCATTTTGTCGCTGAACAGAGAATAACCCAGAGTCAGTGGCCTTCAGCAGATGATATGAAAGCCAAGAATTCTGACCTGAGTCACCATCCACAGCCACTACCTTTGTCACCAAGTAGCCTGCCTCTGCAGACCTAGGCACCAGGTCATTGCAGGGTAAGGTGCCATTCTGAAGTGGGTACAAGATCATTGGGCGGTTGTCATTGTCATCCAAGACAAACACTCTGACAGTAACCTGGCTACTCAATGATGGGAAGCCCCCATCAGTTGCCTTTATCACAAACTGAAAATCTTGAATGGCCTCATAATCCATGGTTCTCAATGCATAGAGCTTCCCATTGTCTGAATTTATAGAGATGTAAGCAAAGACTGACAGATCTCCACTTTTTGGAGGCAGCAGAGAGTATGTTACTTGGGCATTCTCACCCAAATCTAGATCTGCAGCATGAACTTTGCCAATAAAAACCGCAGGGCTGTTGTTTTCTCGAACAGTCAAGATGTAGGAGTCTTCCTGAAATATTGGGGAATTGTCATTAATGTCAGATATTAGCACCTGTATCACAGTCTCTGTGGACAGACTGGGTGGCCCAGTATCCATGGCAACAAGGGTGATATTATAGCCTGAGACCTCCTCACGATCCAAGCCTCTTTCCGTGACCAGCGAGTAAGAATTCCGGAATGTAGGTTTGACTGCAAAAGGAAGGTCATCTCTGAGGAAGCAGGTGATCTTTCCTCCCACTCGAATGTCCCGGTCTCGGACAGAGAAAAGGGCCACTACAGTCTGCAGTGGGGAGTCCTCAGGGAGAGGGCTGGACACAGAGGAGACCATCACTTCAGGAGGATTGTCATTCACATCCACCACTTCCACCAGAACTTTACTGTGGGCAGAGAGTCCCCCTCCGTCAGTAGCTTGAATGTCAATGTCGTATGTTTCAATCGCTTCAAAATCTAGGGACCCTCTGAGTCGAACCTCTCCAGTTTCAGAGTCAATCTGAAACGTCTGGAGAATTGCTTCTGGGTTTTGAGATAAAGAATAAGTTATCTCCTTGTTGGAGCCCTCGTCTAGGTCTGTGGCAGTCACTGTGGCCACCAAATAACCATTCGCGCTATTTTCCGGTACCTGAGCACGGTACGCTAGTCGGGAGAACTGGGGCACGTGGTCATTGACGTCCAGGACCTCCACGCGGATGTGGGCGGTGCCAGACTTGGGCGGGGACCCGCCGTCCACAGCAGTAATCGTCAAGTTTACTTCAGTCTGCTCTTCTCTGTCCAGGGGTTTATCCAGCACCAGCTCGGCGTACTTGGGCCCGTGGCTGCGGAAGCGGGTGTGCAGGTGGAAATAGGCGTTGGCACTCAAGGTGTAGTTTTGGAGACCGTTGAGGCCCACGTCCAGATCCTGGGCGCTCTGCAGAGGAAAACGTGAACCCAGCGGGGTGCTCTCCGGAATCTTCAAAAGAGGCTCCTTGTTTGGGAAAATCGGAGCATTGTCATTGATATCAAATACCCTGACCTCAGCACGGAAGGACTGAAGCGGCTCCACCAGGACTATTTCAAAGTGCAGAACGCACGGGTCGGCTTTGCCACAGAGTGACTCCCGATCCAGTTTCTCCTTCACAAACAGATCCCCTGTCTTGCGGTGGAGCCGGAAGTGCAGTTTGTTGCCCTCGGAAACGAGCCGCGCCCCGCGAGCAGCCAGCTTCCCTACCTCCAGTCCCAGGTCTTTAGCTACATTAGCCACAAATGAACCGCTCTCCATCTCCTCCGCCACCGAATAGCGGATGGTTGCCGCACCCCCCACAGAAACGCACAGGAAAAGGAGAAGAGTCCCTACTTGCCTGCTTTGCAAAAGTTTTCTGCGCGCAACCGCCATCCGTTCTCTCTGGCGCACTCTTTACAGCAGCCGCCACCTGTTGCGGATATACTTTCACTGTTCCGCCAACAGTCTCTTGCAACCGCTGCTCACCCCTTCACTAGCCTCTAACCGCAGCGCCGCCAATGGCTAGCCCAGTAAGCTGTTTTGTACTTGGAAGAACATTTGTATTGAGCAACTCAACTCCCCAGTCTATTGAATGTATTAATAGACATGTTCTCATTCTGGAGAGTTAGGGAGAGGTTGAAAATTTGTTGCTAAAGCAACGGCAGACTCGCCTTGTAATTCCCTTTCAGAAAGAGAAAAAAAAAGTCCTTGGGAATTGAGAAGCCAATGAGGATACTCGCTCAAGATGAAGTCACCGTATCTGCTAGCCGACTGGGGCCGCTGCAGCAACCCCAAAACAATGCGGAGCAAATTAATCCGCAAATCACACAGTCTGCCCAGAGACCAGGGGAGAGGCAAAAAGATTTTGCGTTGTCTTCCGGAGCCTCAGCCAAGTGGATAGGGGTGGGAGATTGGAGGAAATGATCACTAGGAAAAGGAAAAGGGACAGATAAACGTTATCTTTCAGGAACCTGGGGTCCAATACGTACACTGAAAGGGGAATTAGCCAACCAGCCCCTTGATTTGCACACGTTCATTTTTTTTTCCTC
Source organism: Macroglossus sobrinus (assembly GCA_004027375.1). NCBI lineage: Eukaryota > Metazoa > Chordata > Mammalia > Chiroptera > Pteropodidae > Macroglossus > Macroglossus sobrinus. The sequence goes on along the minus strand of PVKZ01003772.1, from coordinate 105,341 downwards.
CCAGAACACTCAAACGCTTAGAAAGCCGACTGGCTTGGCACTTAAATTATTATTATGGCAATACTATTTATTGAGTATGATATCTATATACTGGTACTGTGTTGAGTGATTTACATTCATTATCTAATTTAATACTTGCGACAACTCTGTGAGGTACACATTATTTTACAAACGAAGAAACAGAGGTTTTGTCACACCCCCAAGGTCTCCTACCTAGTAAATATTAAAGAAAGAACTCAGTTTAATATTGTCTAGCTACAAAGTCTACACTCTTAATCAGTGTACTACTCTGCTTGCCGGAAATAGAGTGGATAAATTAAATGAAGGTAAATACTTGGCATTGATTCTTAAAGTAAATGAAACAATAGACTATTTACATGTATTGAAACGACCTAATAGAAATTTGAGAGATATTTGTCAAGCATTTCCTTTACAATCATTGTATCACAGAATGTTTAAGAATGATAAGGCACCTCAGAAATATGAGGTCCAATCTCTCCCTCCCTTTTTTAATAGATGAAGAAACCAAGGTCCAAATGATGAGATCACTTGCCCAGTTCATACAGCTATAATGGCAGTATGAACTAATGGCAGTATAAGAACTAGAACTTGTGTTCTGACACTCTGCCTCATGTTCATTATTAAAAGCATTTGGTGATTTCCCATTTGTGCTCAGCATTATATGTGCTAAATGCTGTAGAAACAGTTGTTGACACTTAAGAGAAGTCTAAATCATATTTTCTGAGTGACAAAAAAAAAACTGGATGAAAATAGTGTGTACGTTAATGACACCCAGACGTGAAAGAGCTAACAGATCCCTCAATCTCCACTAGCTACCATAACAGCTGGCTTAAGTGTGCATTTCTGAGTAGTTTAATTTTGCCTCTTAAAAAAAAAACTATATAAAGTGTATGGAAGATAATCTTTTATTATAGTAAAAAAATAACACTTACAGTAGGTAAACTTTTGAATCTAATTTCTTTCCTTCAGTTTGTGGCTCAGTGTGAGATTGACATTGTTCATTCATTTCCATTGCTGTGTACCGGTGTATTGTCAATGCCCTTTGGCCACAGACCATTGGAAACAAACACATCTGTAGTTGAACAAATTTATATTTTTTGACTTATTGCAACAAGGAAGACTGCATACCTCAGAGAACCATGGGGTGTCTCAGTAAGAGGATGTTAAAGAGAACTTATGGTATTTAGTCTTGGGGTAGTTTGGGGTGGTTTGATGTAGGACTTTGCTCTGCATTAGTCAAAACAGAGTTAATTTTGTAATGAAGCATATTAAAAATTCTTATCTAGAAGGTGAAAAGAACAAGATGAGGCTAAAGCTGTGATATATGAATAAGCTGTCACTGGAAATTCATACAAGCCAAGATAGAGAGATATTTGGTTATGTTTGTAGATTAGAAAATGTTCCTTTTTGTCTATGTTCAGACATGTTTAGACATGATTATGGCATTCTCTTTTTTTCTGATTATTAATTACTGATGAGGTAGGGCACTATTTAATATATTTTTAGTCATCTGGATGTCCTTTGGGTAGGGAGAGGGTAGTTCAATTCTCTTCTCCATTTTTTACATTGCGTTGTCTTTTGCTTATCAATTTGAAGTAGTTCTTCACATATTCTGAATATGAGTCCTGAGAATCTCTTTATATGTAAAAAAAGAGACATATCTATCTATCATCTATCTATCTATCTATCTATCTATCTATCTATATCTATATATATATATATATATATATATATATATATGAGGGTTTTGTTTAAAAAGGAGATATTTCTCCTAGTGATTCACACATTATACAAAAGCTTATGGCATCTTAGAAAGTCTTTTTTTTAATGGAGATATAATTGACACATAATTATATTCGTTTCAGATGTATGACATAATGATTCAATATTTGCATATACTGTGAAATGACCACCACAATAAGTCTAAGTAACATCCATCACCACACATAATTATAATTTTTTTCTTGTGATGGGAACTTTTAAGACCTAATCTGTTAGAAATTTTCAAATATATAATAGAGTATTACTAATTATAGTCACCACCTAGAAAGTCTTAATATAATTAATTTCTAAATAATTCATTTAAAACTCATACATTGAAAAAGTACATTCTTTTGAATTGAAATACAAGAAATGCTGTTCTTCATTTGGATTCTTAATCTGTTTGATTGGTCCCCAGAGTATGTAGTAATAATATCCACTTGATGAGACTAAATTCCAAAATATTTTCTTTTTCCTTTGAAAACCTTGAGACCTTTCATAATGGTGGTATTCATTCTTTCCAGGGAAGGTAGAAGTAGGGGCCCACAAAATAAATCGGCAAACTTTTAGGTTGTAATGTCAGGGTCTTTACTCAAAATCTAGATATTGAGAAGAGGTGTAAACCACAGTATTATATCATGAGGTTTTGGAGGGATAAAAAAATCCATTCCAAAACTCTAAGTACTAAGTTCTAAATTTTTTTTAAAAATCTTATTTTGAAAAAAGTTAAAGTTACAAGAGTGCTTACAATGGCCCATTACTTACCCTTTGACTTGGCTGAACCAAAACTTTAGTCTGGCATGTCTTCTCCCCATAGACCCCTGAACTTTACAAAACTTAAACAAACCCTCAAATGAAGAATATTCCCACATAATGGCTCATTCTAAGAATTAGCCAACCACAGGGGAAAAATATTTCCAGTGAAAGCACCCCAATTATGTTATCTGCTCACTCTTGCCCCTTGCCCTACTCCCACACAAAGTTCCTACTAGTCCTGCTCACCCCTCCCTACTTGAAAAAAAAAACAAAACTTTTTTCTGTTTGACTTTGGAACATTCATAGATTTTATGGTCAGAAAGTTCTGCTCTTTTATGTTCAGAAAGTTCTACAATAGTCTTGAGTAGCACTTTTCTTAACTAAGTCCAGATTTGCTTATATTTGACATAATAAATAATAATAAATGACCATATACTCTTCACCTAGATTCAATTTTGCTATGTTTGTGTACTCTATTTCATATATATATATATATATATATATATATATATATATATATAATATTACTACATATTATATAAAATATTATACATCAGATACATAGAGATTAGGACTTCAACATATTTTTCTGGTGGACACAATTCAATTCACCCTGCTAATGTCTCATTGGCCAAAGCAACTCACATGGACAAGCTCAAAGTCAAGGAGTGGGAAACTACACTAAACCCAGTGTGAGGTCAAAGTATATCACATGACCAAACTCAAAATCAATGAGGCAGAGAGATACACTCTTGTCATAGAAGTTGAGGGGAAGAGTGACTATTTTCGAATAATAAGTGTGTATTTATACAGTAATTCCTCAACGTCACTGATATGTTCTGTAACTTTAAGAAAAATGACATATAATGAAATCAATTTTACCAAAAGCTAACTGATGTAAACAAAAGTTCCTAAGTTCAATGTTAAATTTAATGTTATAATGAAATAATGTTGAACTAAAATCTATTCTAATATTCATGTGAAATGAATCATTCATGTTTATTCATTTACCTTTATATTACAGATTTAATGCTTCTGAAATTGTTCTGCTAAGAATTTTGTCACTATTTTTAACTTCTTTCAGAAAACAAAAACACTAACTAGAATATTGGACAATCTCCCCATTTATTGTTTCTATTGTTGTAGCCAAACTTCAAGTAGTGTTAGAGTTACAATATTTGTATTTATTGTTATAGTCATATTTATGAGCATATTAATGTCTGGCATGCTCCCTCATTTTTTTCATATATACTTCTTAAGTCTTAAAATAGCTTTGTAATTTTAGGAGCAGATATATTTTAAAACACAGAGTTCATACCCTGCAGTTTTAGACTTTACTACCATTTTAGAATTTTATTCTTTCATTGTCTTTTGATACATTTTAGATTCTTATTTATTTTAGCAGGAACATAAGGCATTGGGAGCCTAGAAGTTTTTCATAGGTAGCTCAGTTTATTGCAGCTGCTCTTAACCTACCATCTGTTGCTTTAAATAACAATGCCTCTTATTGTTCACCATATGCATGCACGTATAATGTTTCTGTCTTCCACAGTAACATGAGAGGATATAACATAAACCAATACTACTTATAGGCCAGATTTATATTACACTCTTATTTTAGACAGATGGCTTTCATGCTTTTGTTCATGCTTGTTTGTTTTCCACGTTGACTCTGGTCACATAGGTTATAGGTGTCTTTCCATGAAATCTGACAAGTGTTTGTGAAACTTCCCAATTTAGTCAAATGGAGCCTAGATTAAAGTGATATTTCTCTGACAATTTAAGTAACAACCCCAAATTCAGTACCTAAATTTCTGTTGAAATTAATATTTTTAAAATGCCTTATACCTTAAAATAGAAATGATAACTATATTTTCTTAAGATCCATGGAAGAGTAAATGAGAGAATAGCTATAAGAATATTAAGTATTAACTGGATTGGCTGATAAAGCCAAGTGTGTTTCCTGGAAAGGTCTATTTTCTTCCTGTAATTGGTAAGTTTGTTTATGAAAGAAATTCTTTTCTCTCAATTTGTTAGACTTTGTTTTATACTGTGTAACTCATAAATCTGAACATATAGTAAGGCCAGCTATAATAGAACAGTTACTTGTTTTGAAAGGTGGAGAGAGTAATATTAAACTAATTAGGAAGAAGAGGTTACCATGAGACAGAGACATTTATGGTCAGTTGGAATTTTGACTTCATAGCTTCTAGAAAGGGTGTACCCATCTTTCTATAGCATTTTTATAAAAATAACATTTGAATGAGCATTTCATTACTTCTTGCTCCTATTTTTTCTTGTTATCTATCAAAGAATCTCTATTTACTCAGCAACCTAAGAGTTTTCTTATCTGAATTTGAATTTACATATTTTACAGTGACTTAATCACTGTGTAAAATACACAGAGTAAAACTGTAAAAATACAAAAAGTAAAAATAATAATAATAATACTATACATTTCTTATATTTTCAACTCTCTGGTAGTTTGTATACTAGTCTTAAAAAAAAGAAACATGAGTTTTCCTCCTAGAATTACTATTACCTCTTACCACTTCTTAAATATAATTATATATAAACATATATATATATATATGTTTATATATAATTATATATATAATTATTAGAAGCTGAAATTAGAGCAGTACTCTCAGCTTTTAAATGTATTTGGCTAACAAAATAGAGCTTTAATCATCTTTATTTTAGTGAAAACTACTCTGTGAGTATTTTAGTAAACATTTCTAAATTTCTATATATACAAATACCTTTCAAATACCTATCTGATGACAAGATGTGTTGCAATAAATGCTTGGGAAATTTTTACGGTATTTGTAAACTATTTTCTTGGGTAGAAGTAAGAGATGGCACTGAAAATTCTCAATTTCTCCTATACCTCTATATGGTTTTTTAAAATATGCAGATTTCCTCAAAACCAAGATCCTAAATTCTAAGTTTTCTTCTTCGGAGTTTAGGGTCTCAATTCAGTCCTTTTTAAACTTCATCAAAAGCATTTTTCTTTTCTACCACCAGGTGGCAAGTGGATCCACTTTTTGAAGCACAACTCCGACCCCGCCCTACCGGAAGTTGTCATGTAAAGCAACCCTCTTTGGCCACGCCTAGAGTTCAGCACCCTAGAAGAGGACAGCGACACCGCCCAATTTAGTCCCATGACTCACTGCAGAGATTTTCACCTGACAAAGGAAATGGCCAATACCAACTGGTTCCAAAGTCCGCATGACCGACTAATTTACAATGCCAGATATGGAGGGGGGTAAGAACCCCTTGATTCTGGGACATTTAGGCTAGCAGGGGAATAAGCTGATATTAAATAATATTCCATATTAAAAAATACATTTCTTCTCTCCCTACCTGCTAGATTCTAAGTACATTCTTGTAAATGCTGTCTTGCTGTGCGACAGACAGTAGATTAACCAACCTCGGTGTGTTGGTTTATTCCAACAAAATGCGTATGACACCGAAGGCTGTGCAAAAGTCTGTGTGAGCTATGGCAGCCAGTCCCTCTGCAGCTTTTCTAAGAAACCAGCATGGGGATGGACTGCTTTTGTTGCAATGTTTTTCAATTAATTACTCTTAAAAACACAAACAGCAGCTGTTTTTGTTCGCACGAAATTACTATTTTCGGCAAAGATTGATTGGGCTGAAGCATAAATATTCTCTAGAAGTGATGGGTTAGGTGTCATTTTCCAGTTGCCTAGCAACAAATTACACAAAAAGAGCACGTTTGCAATTCTAATTTGCGTCTTAGAACGGCAAAAATCCAAAATGAAAATGGGCTCAGAACTGCTTGACGTTAACTGGGACTAAGGCTTAGAATCAGAGTCTAATTAAATCTCAGTTCTGGGGCAGCAAAGGATTAAAGGGAAACAAGTGGCTATTTAAGAGGGACAAATAGGCCAAATTCAGCCGAGTTTCAGCTATATTTATCTCTGTTAAACGGACTGCTTTTTCTTTCCTACTTTGTTTCGGCGGTGATAATTCAGGTCTTTAACCAGCAGAGGGCGAGTTGGCTGCATTTTTCGACCCTAAGGCACTCCTTTCCCCCTACCCCCACTCCCTTGCCCCGGGGAAATTAATTTACTAGGTTCTTCAAAAACAGACCAGCCCAGAAAGGTGTGGTGAAGGAGAGCAGCTCGTAGATCTAGGCAGAGTGCCCGCCTTGCCAGCCTTGGATCTGCGCCAGCTCTCGAGTCTCCCTTCTTGGGGCCGCTAAGGGAATTGCTGTGGTTGTCCCAGAAGAGGGCAGGGATGAAAAGCAGCCCCACCCTCAGAAGCTGTAGATATTTGGGATCACTAGCTTCAGAGAATTGAGAGGACCAGCAGTAGCCTAGTTCGACGAATATAATTTATGACGGTTCAAAATAGAAAGAGAGCAGTTTACTTCTCGGGGCCAATAGCTCGGTGTGCTGGAACATCCACAAAAAAGGGTTCTGCTCTGGCTTTACTAGTCTAGGAACAAAAATGGGGACGGGAGAGGAGATGAGAGGAAAGAATACGAGTCTGGCTTAGTCATCTTTAAAACAGAACAATCAAAGCAAGCCACTTGGGGAAAGACAATGAGAGAGAGCCTGCCAGAATGAAGGGCTGAGTAATAAAGCATGCTGTACAAAGTTAATTTATTGTAGGGTGGAGCCCTCTTCATTCTGCTTAAACATAGTACTTGCTCCAGAGGGGAGTTTACCTTGTATCATAAGATTTTGCAGAATCTCCTTGGCCAGGTAGCCAGATATCCCATTAATTTGACATGCCCTTTCTCTTTCATATATTTATGTCTCCGAATTCATCTAACTTGGTTTTATACAAGTAAAATTAATTTTTCCTGGTGGCCATTAAGTTAAATTGTATGCCGCATTGCATTTTCTCTCCCTCAATTATTGAATTTCTGTAAAGCTTGTGTTTAAAGGACAACATTTCATTAATAAATTCAATTCATGAGAGAGTATAATTCTCTTGTAAAGTTGGTAATGGGAAGGACAAGAGTAAAGTGTCTTAACAGGATAGACGAACACTTTTCAGAAAGCATTTTTGACTCATAGTTTCATGATTAATCTCACTGATAAATTGCACTTTGATGGTGTTGCACTGCACACCTGTGTTTCTGTAGCATTCCCTCTGTACATGAGCACTTGTAAAATAAATTTTCTATACATAGAACAAACTTCATTTATGTTGCACCAGGATCCAAACTAGTGCTTGCAATTAGCCAATATAATCTCCCCGACGGAATCCAGAATTATCTTTCAAAAACCAAAGTACTAAGTCAGTGAACCAGCACTTAATAAAAGAGAATATCCAGATATCCAATAAGCATATGAAAATGTTTTCAACATCATTAATTATCAAAGAAATTGAGTTTAAAACCATAATAAAATGTCTACCCAAGTGAATGACTAAATTGATTAATTAATTAATTCATTCATTCATAATGAAAACTGACATTTTCAAGTGTTAAAAAGGCAACTTCAACTATCACACACTGCTGGTAGAGTGTAAATTGATACATTAACTTTGGAAAACTGGCATCATTTACTAAAGTTCAATATCTGTATACCCTATGACTCAGTAATTGCATTCTTAGGTTTATACCCAATAGAAATGCTTATATGTGTAAACAAAAGGACATGTACAAGAATGTTCAACATAACTCAAACTTAGAAGTCATTTAAATGTACCTCAACAGAACAATAGATATATTATTATTGCCATATATAGAAATATATATAGCAATGACAATTGTAAAGTGACTACTATATGAAACAATATATTAAAATCTCACAAATATAGTATAATAAAAGGCAGAAAAATCAGAAGTAAAGAAATGTTTTATTTATATAAAGCTCAAAAATTGAAAAAACTACTGTAAGATGATAAAAGTCAGAATGATGGTTATCTTTGGTGGAGGTAAAGACTAGTAGGGGGCAAGAAGGGAATTTCTAGAGGAATCACAGCATAGATTTTGAAGCTCTCTATCATACTAACTCACTGTAAAAAAAAATCATGCCTACAGATAAAGGCCCATGTATGGCACATATATCTTTATCTTTTTATTGTATTTAAAAGAACAGTTTATAAGTTACCTTCTCCTAGAAAATGGCATATCACAGGGCTTGTGCTGCTGAAGAGAAGATAATCTATGATGAAGAATTTGTATTCTCATGTGAGAAAAAATACAGTGCATGGTGCTCTAAGTATGATCCTAGGAAATAGCTACAAAGACAGGTATGATCAGATAATCATGGTTTGTCTTTGTCAGGTTATAATGCCAAAGTTTTTTTTTTTTTACTACATGGTGATTCATTCATTTATTCAACAAATATTTATTGATTATCTACTAAGTGTCAGGTGCTCTTCTAAGCTCTAGGTACACAGTATGAATAATACAAAGTCCCTGCCTTTAGAGAGCCTACAAAAAGATAAAGAACATTACATAAGATATGGTGAGTATTATAATGAAGAAAGGGGATGGTGAGAAACTAATAGGGGGTTTTGAATGGAGATTTTATTTATGTTTTAAAAAGATAAGTCTGGTTGTTGAATGGGTGGAAGAAGAGAGACCAGTTAGAAGGCTTAGTCTGAATAAGGGTGATAGTGCTAGAGTTAATTTTTTAAAAAGGTTGTATTTGGGATATATTTTACAGATAAAATTGACATTATCTAATGATGGGTTTGGGTATATTATGTTAAATAACAAAAGAAAGAATGGCCCTCAGTTTCTTTGGTGTATATTGGTGATTGGTGGTATCATTTACTGATATGGGGCAAGTTGGGGTTAGTTTTGAAATGGAAAATCAAGAATTTTGGACATGTTAAATTCAAAATGCATGTTAAACACTTAAAGTATATTGACTGGGCAATTGAATATTTGGGTCTGAGTATGTAGGAGAGATATCACATCTAGAAATATGAATTTTAGGTTACGGATTAGAAAAACCATAATTAAACAGTGAAACTAAATGTGATCACCTAGGGAATTAGTGAATTAGAGAAGATGGCCCATCCTAGGGCACTTCAACATTTAGAGGTCTAGAAAATGGGAAGAAGCCAGCAAAGGAGACTGAGGAGGAGTAGTCAGTGTGGTAAGAGGAAATTCAGAAGAGAATGTGCCCTGAAAATCATGTAGAGAAAATGTGTCCAAAGGTAGAAGGAAATACTGCTTGAAATACTGCTGAAAGTTTAGAAAGATGAAACTTGAGATAGAAAGATGGAGGTCCCTTGTGACCTTGGCGGAGCAGATTTAATGAAGGGATAAAATAAAAATCTGATCTAATGTGACAATCTATTATGGAAATATCATACAGCTTGGATTCCTTTTAAATAATGCCACTAGAATTAGTTGGATTCTCAGTAAATTTTGAAGATAAAAACAATAAAATTTGCTGATGAATTAGATATAATTTTTTTAAAAAGAGAGAGAGAGAGAGATCAAGGATAACTCTGGAATTTTGCCTAAGCAACTGAAAGCATGTGTTGCCATTAACTGCCATAAAAAGAGAAGATTTGGGGGAGAAAGATCAAAATTTGCATTTGGAAATGTTAAATTTGATATATCAATTAAATAGTCATATAGAGATGTTGAGTAGGCAATTGGATATACAAGTCTGGAGTTTAAGAAAGGTGTTGAAACTTCAAGATAAAATTGGGAAGTAGTTAGTGAGTAGATAGTTTATAAATCTATAGGACTGGATGAAACAACCAAGGAAGTGCAAGGAGGTAAGAGAGACTAGAGGTATAAGAACCAATCCTTGTTGCCCGCCAACATTAAAAGGTTGTAGTGATGATGAAGGACTAACCAAGGAGACTGAGGAGAACCACTGACCCACGAGGAAAACCAGTAATGTGTAAAGAAAGTGTTCCAAGGAGGAAGAAGGGATTTACAGTGGTCAGTGCTGCAGAAAGGTCAAGTAAGATGAGAACTGAGAATTAAAAAGAGAATTTTAGTGGAATGGTCATGGTGAAAGCATGATTAGAGTGGGCTTGTGAGAGAAGGGAACATTTGCTTAGCAGGTTTGTTGTGGTTGCCAGTCATATTGCCAGTCATATTCAGTATAATTCTGAAACTATTTTGTGCATATTGTAAGATAAAAAAAAATGAGCAAATATGTAAGTGTTGTTTAGAACCAGGGTTGTTATTGAAGAAAGAAAGTGTAAGAACCATATGCCAAAGGATTTTAACTGGAAGTATTAAAATAAACTCGTGAATGCAAGTCCCCTAAAAGAGGCCAGAAACACAAACACCTAGTAACAATGAATACTTATATCATCTAGACTTTGGTTTCTAAATATTATTTTCCACTAAAAGGAACCAGAGATCTTTAGAGAAAGGCCTGCTTCCAGGTCTGGGGCAAAATAAAATAAGTCTGAAGAATTATATTTCTAAAAAGCAAAGAATTCTCAAAGAATAAGGTCAGGTCAAAAGGACAGAGAACTTACTTGAAAGGGCTATTACTAGCCAAACTGAAGAGATATTGAACATCAAAAATAAGAATGATGATAATATATTACTATACCTTAAAAAAAATGAGTCTGTTTTTCCACATTCATACTCAAAAGAGAGAGAGGAAGGAAATAGGGGAAACTCTTCTATCCAGAAAAAAAAAAAACCAGCTAATACATGAAGAAGGAATAATAGAATTAGAATATTAACATCTGGTAACCCCCAACATAATAGATATTATCAGTGAACAAAACAAGTGGATGTTAAAACCCACATATTAGCTACTAATTTCAAGATGAAAATATATCTTTACAAAGAAGAGATGTGGTGGCCACTGTCTTAATCTAGTAACCAAATTTAACATCACCAATAGTAGTACAACCAATAGTGGGACAACATCACCTCCTGTATATCTCCTGATAAGAAGCAATATATATTTTGGGGTGCTATATATGCATGTATATAGTATTTATGCCAAAAAATGTTTAACTACAGTTTAATCATGAGAGGACAGAATTAGACAAGTCCACAAAGTAGAACATTCTATAGCATAACTAGCCAGGACTTTTTAAAAAGCCAATTATATTAAAAACAAATAAGGTAAGGAAACCATTCTAACTCGAAAAAGACTGAACACCAATGATAACCAAATGTAATAAGCAGGACACAATTGGATCATAAATGGAAAGAAAACTATACATTCTGGGGGAAATTGATTAAATTGAATATGGACTACATATAAGTAGACTCATCAGAATAATATTAATTTCCTAATGTGTGAAAATGTCATCACAATTATGTAGAAGAATGTCTTTATACTTAGGAGGTGCATACTACATTATTTATAGTGATGTGTCATAATTTTTAAAACTCACTTTTCAAATTGGAGGGGCTACCCAGACTGTCTGATGCTTGAAATTGATATTAAGGAAGTATTGCAGGTCATGGGTACTAAAATTTGATGACACGAGACTCTAAGCCAAATGTTGTTAGGGTAAGTGGCTGGAAGTGGCAATGAAGAGTAAGAAAAAATTTCTTCTCTCTAGGTCCAGTAGTATTAGGGCTAAGAAGAAACCACAACTACATTTTGAGAAAAATAAATAGAAGAAATGTCCTCAAGGAGAGCCAAGTTTTAGTTAGCAGAAGGTGATTTTCAAGCAGGAGGCTGAGGGTATAGGAGATTTTGCTGGCTGGCCAGAGGACATAGTGGAAGGGTTTCAGCAGTAAAGAGTGTAGATATAGTACAAAAAAAAAGATGAATCCACAGAATAACTCCCTAGGGGAAAAGAGTTATTACGGAGTTCTGAACTTTTGGAAGCTGACATTAACTGTAAGGTTAATTCTGCTAGTCCCAATGGCAGATAGTGTTGGTGAGGCTAGGACTTGGGAGTGAGTGATGAAAATTTTGTCAGAAACATTCAGAATTGAGGCTCTCACATAGCTAAAAATGATGTCTTCCTTTAGGCACAGGGCCACAGAGAGACCCCTTTGACCCCTGCCAATTCAGGTATGGAGGTCAGAGACAGGGGCAGTTGCCAACTGGCCTAAGAGTCTCCTTCTGTTGCCTTGGATATTATAAATTGCAGGAGGAATCAAGGTTCTGGCTTTCTATCCATTTTGAAGACAAACCCACACTGAGGCTCATGATTCTCAGGAGCTCAGAATGTGAGGATGGTAGTTGTGCTGCCAGCTCTTCTTGCATGGGGCAATGGCCCATGACAATCAAAGCACGAGGATGACTGAAAAGCAGGCCTGAGCTGAAGCATGCTCATGTTTTCCCTATGGCTAGGAAAGGTGCTCCTTGAAATATGGAAAGTTCAGTTAGAGCCTCCCAGATGAATTTCTTTTTAAGTTTAAAAGTTGGCTACTTTCTATCACCAAGATCAGAAACACAATGGCATAATCAATCAGTAACTGTGGACTTTTTGAAACATCCTAATATTTAAAAGGAAATTAAAAGTAAGTCTTGCTTGTTATCATTGCTAAAAATCACAAATAGACACACACATACTGAGCCACTGTAATAATTCTCTAGTCTTAGGTCACCGAATCTCTGCAGATCCAATTTGGCATCAAATAACAGCCCATTCTTCTCTGCCACCCTGGTTACTGGGATCTGATGAGGAGGCAGATAGTACCTTAGCTACAGAGAAGGAGAAAGAAGTGCTTTCAGGTGACATTTTGTTTCGAAAAAAGTCTGCAAATGTCAAAGTCTGATCTATTTTTTTGAGCAACACTAAGCAATATCAGAGACTTTCACCACATCTTTTTTTAAATCAGCTGAAGTAGGAATTAGGATCCCTGCCCTTGCCTCTGGTTATGTCCCTGATGCTTACAAGTTTTCGACTTACTCTTACAGTTTCTCCATTTATGTAAGTGAAAAATAACAGTGCCCATAAGTGTCAAAGGAGATTTCTGAACCATCACTGACTTGGAGTCCAGGGTGTTTCAACTTCCAAGATGGAGGGAATGTTCAGATCTTCAGTTCCAGGCCTTACCTGATAGGCAAGAGATGCACACTGCTCCTCTCGGAAGAGGCCTCACTTAAGCAAGAAGACAGCCAAAAGCAGATGCCAGATTCAGAGCTTGTAAGTAATGTCTACAAAATGAATTAGGTTCTTAGGTGACACAATACACTAAAAGGAATGGACAGCCTTTTGTAAGTGGTATGCTAAGGTGGTGATGGGGATTTAGTTCACCTGATACCGTTTCACCTAAAGTCAATACCCAATTAATTCAGCTAAAAATTAGCATTTTCTAGAGCACAGGTTCTCAATTTTACCTTTGAATTAGTTCATTCTGACCTGGGGAATTTTTTAAAATACTAATGGCTAGGCTACAACCTCAGAGATTCTGATTCAGTTGAACAAATAATACAGATAAAACAAAGAATAATATTTTAGTATAAATAAGTCCCAAATATTGCATGTGACATATTTATACTAAAAAATTATTTGCTCTTTATCTGAAATTCAAATTTAACTGACTGTCTTACATTTTTTTTGCAAAATCTGGCAACTCTACCTGAAACTCTAGATGTAACCAGGATTAACAACCACTGCTCTTGTGTATGTAGATCGTACAGATTGGGCTGGGTTTATTTAATGTCTTCTGAATAACTTTGCATCTTTTTATAAATATATTTTTCCCATTTCTATGCAGTTCAAGAATTCATTTTTAGCCTGTCTAAGAGGCTATTAAATATCTATTGTTTTTATATTTCTAATAAATATGTTTAATATATTAGGCTTCATGTGGTTCATCCAATTTAATCTTTTTGAGTATTTACTTTCTTTTTTGCTATTTGATGTTATTTTTTGTATTCCTTCATGCATTAAATAAAATTTTACAACATATGATGCATATCCAATTATTGAAGCATCAGAGCTTTGAAAATAACAGATTTTTACAAACAAAATGGTGTATATCTGGGATTTGCTTTAACACTGCAAGGGGGAAAGTGGAGAGATAAATGAAACAAAATTGGCAAATGATAATTGTGCAAAGCTGAATGATAGTTACATGAGGGTTCATTGTACTGTTCATTCTAATTTATATATTTGAAATTTTTGATAGTTTTTAAATTGAAAAAAGTAAATAGATATAGTAGACATTTCAGACAGGCATTCAGACAGGGTCCAGCATTCCAAATAGCAAAATAATACTAAATCATGACATATTAATAACCAAAACAAAAAATTTTTGCTTGACATAAAAATTAAATAGTGGTATCTTCACATGGCACAATATATTTAAAATACAAAATTATATTAAATAAAAACAAACCTCTCTCACATTTACCTGCAGCCACCAAGTTCACCTCAGAGACAACCCACTGATGTCAGATCCATGTGTTTTTTTCCAGGGAATGAATACATATATGATACTAACAGAATATTTACTGCTCTGCAGCAATTTTTAAAGCTCTTACTATATAAAGCTACTTCATTATTTACCACCTGCTTATTATTTATTACATTGTATAGATATATTGACATTTATTTAAGCAATCTCATACTTTAGTAAATTCAATGTTTTTTTAAAAAATCCTGGTTCTTATATAGCACTGCAATGAACATTGTTTTACAGCCATCATTTCTCATATGCTAAAATATTAGTAAATACCTTTAAAATCAATTCCTAAAGCAGAATTGTTAGGTCAATATTTTTTAAATTATAGTAAATACTGTCCAATTACTCTTACTAATTTATATCCCATTAGCAGTATGTCTGAATTCAAATTACTCTCAAAAGCAAAGCCTGAAGCAAGGGTTGTACACAGGTAATCAGTTTGGGAGGTGATCCAAAGGAGAAGCAAATTACCAGGAAAAGTGAAACAGAAAAGCCAATATAAGAATGCATTATCAAGATGGCCACTGTGGGCAACTGAGGCTCCAGCCAGCCAGGAGCCTCAGAGGAGGATGTGGGATGCCCCTTGTAGTTGTTTATCGGAGGATCGACAGGGAGAAACCTTTGTCCAAAAGTCCTCACCCCTCATTGGTTAAAGACTGACCCAGAGGTCTTAAATTTTAACACTTCTAGAGTAAATCTGTATCTTCAACCACTAGTGTCCCAGGAGGAGATATCAGAAAAGCTCTAGGAAAGAAAGCAAAAGACTTATAGAAAATGAGTTTAAGCCCACAAAGATTTTTTTTTAATACAGCAACACTGAGAAAAGGTGAAGTTTAGAGGATCTAAAGTGAGGCATAGGAAGTACCAAATACATGGCATGTGAGGGCACCTCTTGACTTATCAATACAGTTGTTAAACTTTTCAGCCATTTCTAATCAATAGATAAAAAATAATAATATCTCACTGGAGTTTTTATTTTGAATTTGTTTTAACCACATGTTCCAAACATCTGTATCTTCCTTTTCTGTAAAATATTCTTTGCACATTTTTTTCTATTGGTTTCTATTGTTTTTTTCTATTGGTGGGCTTTTACTTATTAATTTGTAGGAGTTGTTTATATGTATAGAAATTTGACCTTATCTATGATATTAATAAAAAGACATTTTATCTTTTGATTTTGTTCATGATAATTTTTGAAATACAATTTTAAAAAAATTTTTTTAAAGTTTTTCTCCTTTATTGTCTTCTTAGTACTATGTCATACTTAGAAAATCTTTTCTCACTTTGAGATTCTTTTTTAATTTATCTATTTTGTGGTAGAGGCTACAATATTCTATCATCTCTTTAGATAGAGAACCCTACTTTTTAGTTGGTCATATCCTTGAATCTGGTTTTGACAATGTGATATCTTTTTTTTTTTTTTTGGCCAGCCAGTGAGATATAAATAGAAATGTCAGGTGGAACTTCTGAGAAGTTCCTTTAAAGACTTCCCTTTCTCTTTCTTGTTCCTGAAATGGCTGCAGATCTAGCAGTCATATTGAATTATGGAAGACCTTAACAATGAAGAAGTCTCATGCCAAGGATAGCAGAGCAGAAGATACGACAGTAGGTCTCTAAAGACATCCTCTATCAGCTTTGATTCTCTACCTCCAGACTTATTTTTATGAGAGGGATATTATTTCCATTATTTTTACTTTAAGTATTTAAAAAATATATTAACCTAAAATAATCCAAATGATGTATCAATTTGCTTTTACATTTATTTTGGTATATATATTTTATAAAGGTAAGACAAGCTAATTTAAAAGTTACAAGCATGTAATCAGGATATCAGTCTTTGTCTTACTACTTAAACACAAACATTGTTAAGGTTTTTTATATATTTCCTTCTAGCCTTTTTTGCATCTTGATTTTTGCTTTTTAGTGATAATTTTATTGGTGGATACAACATAGGATCAGTAACCATTATTGAATCATTAACAATAAAAACATAATGAAGATCTTCGTGCAGGTTTGTCTAAATGTAAGTTCAAGAAATAGATAAAAGGTTTTGAATATCTTCAAAGCTTTGGGTGCACAGTGATAAAGTGTTCGATTTTGACAGGCCCCAATAATTATGTGATGTTTTTTTCTTAATTAGAAGGATTGTTATCTCTGCAAGTGACCAACTTTTTCTAGACACTTCCTCATTCTGACTAGAAGCCTACAATATGCATGTTTTCTTGAAATTAAAATAAAAGTACTAAAGTATCCAATAGAAACTCTTGAAATAAAAGAGGGAAAATGTCAATTTAACTTACTGTTAAAGCATGCAAACATAAGAAAAGAGTACACTCAGTATATTCCATATGAAATGCACTGAATTGGAGAAATTAAATTTTAACCCAATTAAACATTAGGTAGATTCACTTTATGTAAAGTACTTTTTTGCAGTTTGTTGACTTTGAGTGGTTGAAAGTTTCAACCATAACCTGACTCTCACTGGAGTTAAGAAGATGAGAAAAGGGTTTAATAAAGGTATGGGAAGGAGAGAAAAAAGAAAAGGAAAGATAAGGAAGAGAGGGAAAAATGGTGAGGAGGAGTAAAAGAAAATCAGGGGGAAGGAAAAGTTACATGGGAACAAGGAAGAATTGGAGAGTTGGGGGAAGGGAGAAAGAAAAGGAAAAGAAAAAAAACAAATTAATTCCCAGTCATTCAAAATGGACTCAGTTGTCAACTTAAAAAAAAAATAGGCTCACAATTATTAAGTGCTTTTTCCATGCCTGACCCTGTATTAAGATCTTTACAAATATTAATTCTTTTAACTCAGTTCTCTCTCCTGGTGTATGATTAAAATTGACATTGTTGGTATTGTTAACACACATTGCCAACTCTTTCGATAAATCTAAGACCCACACGAAACAGGCTCTAGGTCTGCTACTTGGGGAGTTAGGGAAACTTCTGAACAGTGACATGTGGGCTCTTTTTCAGAAAAATGGAAGACAAAATCTTGCATGCTGTGGTTTGGTCTCAAGTCACTATGAAGACTGAAGTGTAGAGCTCTAAAGCAGAGCAACTGGCCCACTGTACTCGATGGTTTCTTAGCTCCTGATCCAGTAAGCCCTCTGGGACACAGGCCTAATGCACTGTGTTCCTTCCACTGAGATGCTGAGTCTGCATTTATTATAGTAATTATCCATCGCACGAATATATGGACTAATCATTGATTCTGAGATCACGTACTGTAATCTATCTAACATATCTACTAAGCCAAATAACACCATCAATTTTTCACACTGTTTTAAAGCCAAATTTGCTGAAAGGCATCTTGTATTCTGGTAAATAGTTGACATCTGTTTTGTGCTGGTCTTAGCCTATCAATAACCAATGTTATGGCTGCACTAGCCCTTATAGTTACTGATTGCAATACGCCCTCAGTAACAGCTGTCAGGAAACTTTGGGGAGAAAAAGGAGCTCTTACTTACAGATCCTGGAAATGACACAGCACACCTTGGGCCACACAGAGTGGTCGCAGGTAGAGGAAGAGCACCTTAAAGCACAGGCCTGAGCTTCTGCTTTTATTGGGCTTGAGGGTGGGGGCCCTGAGTTTCATGGCCTCACTCTTCATTGGTGAATTTCAAACATAAGAGTGTGTGTGTGTGTGTGTGTGTGTGTGTGTGTGTGTGTGTGTGTGTGTGTAGGGGCTCCATAGTGTAATGGTTAGCACATCTGCTTTGCATGCAGAAGGTCCTGGGTTCATGCCCCAGGTAGAGCCACAGACCAGGCCCCAAGCCCCATAAGAGTGGAAATTTAAAGTGCAAGAAGAGAAAAAACAAGTGGCCCAAATGATCAGTTATCAAAATTAACTAAGATCTCTGAAACAAAGGAGCCTGGGGAGAGCTGAGGGGTGAGGTGGCACAGCCTCACTCTTCATTTAGTCCAGTGGCTGGCAATGTGTTTATTCAAGCTAGCCATCTTCAAAATGGATGCCTCACCAATAGCAGCTTAAGCCAGCCACTTGCATTACTGTCGGGGCTTATATAATAACCATAAATCAGACTACTCACACCATAATCTTCTGATAGAAAATGTGGGGAAAAAAATGTACAGCATAAAGCTAATCAAAGAAATGCAAATTAAACCACAATGCTTTGCTTATCATATTTCAAAAATGAGAATGTCTGATAATATCCAGTGTTAGGCAAGGTGTAATGTGCATGTTTTTTTATTCAGTAATTTCACTTGTTGGAGCTAATCTTGAAGGAATATTGGGCTAATAGTCCAAACGTGGTAATAGAGTGTTCATTGTAACACTGTTTACAGTAGTAAACTTTTAGAAAACCTTTAAAATCTATTAACAGAGACTTATGTAATGAAATTACATTTAGACAAATAAATGATAGTATAACCATATCATGGAATATATACAAATAATTTAAAAGATTTATATTTATGTGGGAAAAAGCATGTTACAGGAGGTAAGACTAGTACTACCCTTTACACATGAAGTTCATAAAATCTTTCCAAATTTTCTCTTTGGGGTACACTTAGCCCAGGTTCGGTAAATCTCAGATACTGAATTTATCATTGCACACTATGCTATTTTTTTTTCTAGTAGCAAAAATCTGGATGCAACCCAATTGTCCATTAATGCTAAATGCATATGACATTACCTGGCCATTAAGTGGAATTTGTACAGGACTTAAAAAGAATGATTATGAGTTGACTTGAAGGACTCTCCATGCTATTGTAAGTTTTGTTTTTTTAAAAAAAGCTTAGGATAATGAGCATGGTATTATCTTGTTTTTATTTTTAAAAGCAATTAAACTTACATGAGATATATAGATATAGATAGGTATAGATAGATTAGATATAGATATAGATAGATATATAGATAGATATAGATAAAGATATAGATATAGATCTCATATAAATTTAATTCTCATTTTACCTTACTGGTTATGACATTAGGTAGGATTGCTATATACCACTCTTAGGCACAACTTCAAAGGGAGAATAGTACTAAGCTTATTGACTAAAGTCTCCAACTTAATTATAATAGGATTGTGTGTGTGTGTGTGTGTGTGTGTGTGTGTGTATGTGTGTGTGTAGTGAGAGAAAAAAATGTGGAAAAACACACTTGAACATCTTAATACAGTATACCTGAGTGAGTGAGAATTGAAAGAAGCTGGTGAGCAGATTAATAATTTTTTTTATGCCTCTGGATTCTATACCTCTAGATTTATAAAAAATAACATGATTACTTTTATAATAAAAATTCAGTACCACGTAAAATTAAATAAAGTTAGGTTAGTGAAAGCAAAGCTTAAAAGTGGGAATTGTTTAATTAATCTCTTGCATATGCCTCCACTGGCAATATTTTTAGTTTTGTTTTAAGACCAGCAACTGACTGAATGCTTGTTTGAATTGTTCATGTTCTTCATGGGTTGATGAAGCTCAGGTAATTGCATAACCTAACAAATTGCTGGGCTTTATGTTTTTCACAACCCAGTCTCCCTTATTTCTTTATGCAGAATATACTGCATATTATGGAACTAAATCTACTGGTATCAATTTTAAAGGAGCTTAAGCTCACAGACAAACCCACAGACTTTTTTTTTAGGATTTTTTTTTTTAGGATTTAATGTTTTGGCAGGCATTTCCCCACAGATCAACCTCAAGAGAAAATGGGAACTAACAAATATGTTACCTAACTAGTTCTGACAATTAAGACTGCTATATACCAGTCTTGGGCACAGCTTCTAAGGGAGACTAGCACCAGGCTGATTTACTCAAGCTTCCTTCCTAATTATAATAGATGTGTGTGTGTGTGTGTGCATAAAATCAGAAGAGATTTCTCAGGTTGCAAGTTATATGTCCTGCTAGCCAACATCCAAGCCAATTATGACAGAAATTAGGCGATCAGCTTCTTCTACAAGAAGAGGAAGCACATGAAAAGATGATGAAATGGGTCAAGAAGTGGCCAACTTGCCATTTCGTAAGGAAAGTTGGGACTTTCAAGTCCTTGGGAAGTATATCTGTAGCTTTTGTGTGTGTGTGTGCTTTTAGCATACCTCTTGATGTTTTGGCGGTTTTAAAATGTGAATTTAATACTAGAATTGCATTAGTGTTTGGTCAATTACATCTGTGCTTTAAGATTGCATTTTGAATTTACAAAACATAAAATATACTAATACAAGATCCTGAAACTCAGAATCTTACTTAGGAGCCAAAAAGCCAACAGCAAAAGCTCTCCTCATCCTTTAAAATGAAATGAATTGCAGTTCTTCTGGAGAGTGAATTCTGCACTTTGTATATGTGAGACACAAGTCAAGTAGACTGACCCTTAAAAGAGATGGAACCTGGGTTGTTCCTGATTGCCTGGAGGACACTAGGCAAGTTCGTGGATCTTTTGGTGTTTTGCCCATCTGCCAAAAGTTGTTGTAAATGACTTCTCTCTCTCTCAAGCTATTGTACTTAGGCTCACATGGAATTTAATCGTTTGAAAATGCAGATTCCTTTGGTCCCTGACTTTCAGATCACTGACCACTGATGTGGAACAGCTATAAAGAGACTAGAGACTTGACCACTTACTTAGAGCCCTGATTATTATTCGTAATAGAAATAAAGAGTTATGCAACTGACTTTTCTTTCCTTCTGGGTGAGCAAAAAAATGGAGGAGTAAAAATATTTTTATTGCAAAGTCTATATTGATTTATTTTACCATCCCTCAATCACAATTTAATTAGGAGGGAAAGTGCCCTGCGTGTAATAGGTAAATCTATGAAAGAGGGGTAATAATAGGAAGGAAAAGATTATTAATATTAATAGCTATTCATTGAGCACTATCGTGTGCCAGACCTCTAAAATCTTTTTGAGATTATCTCACTAAATCTTCCCCACAAATCTATAAAGTATGTACTATAATTATTCTTATTTTATAGATGGTGAAACAGAGGCTGAAAACTGAGAGTAGTAGCTTTCTCAAGGTTCTAGTAAATCACAGAGCTGTGCCAGTTTCTCTTTCTTTGAGTAGAGTCACATACATCCTGGTTTGTCTGCGATAATAGCAGTCCACATCTTGTAATTATTAATGGTGTCTCTATCTCAAAAATAGACTCGATAACAAATTAAATGGTCACACGTATCTCAAGGTTTCTCAGTCTTGGTACTGACATTTTGAGCTGGGAGATTCTTTGTTGTGGGGGACTGCCTTGTGCATTATAGGGTCTTTAGTAGCATCTTTGACCTCTATCTCCTAGGTGCCAGTAGCATTCCTCACTCAAGTAACAAAAACCAAAAATGTTCCCCGTGGAGAATCACTGCATTGAAAGTCTATACTTATAAAAATTTAACTACAAAAGGAAAATATAGTCCATTTGTTACAGAACATGTACCACAAACTGAACCTATTACAGTGGCGGGCACATACCCTCTACTCAATAAAAGTTAAATTCTTGGGGAGCATTATTTGACTTCTCAACTGTAGAGAGGTACAAGGGCTAAACAAAGAATGAACAAAATGACTAGAGTACTCTAGTTATAAAAATTGGTTTGTTGCAATTCTTATTAGAGAAGACTGAAATAGTGTACTGAAAAGTGACCCAGAAACCTACTAGCTGCCCATTCTAGTAATATTATAGAGTTTGGTTCCATTGGGTATTCTGTCATAGTAATGAGCATAAAAGCCAGGGAGAAAGCCAGAGGGTGATACAGTAAGTTCCATAGTGAAACTTTCTTCAATAATAACAACTAAGGATAATCAGTGTGCTATTTTCTCCTACTCTTATACTTAGAAATGACCACCATTTCTTTCATACCACCATTTTCCATTTATTAGTAATAACAGAGGAAATACCAATAGCACCAATTAAAAATGAATCCACATGACGTGTTTTATCCTTACAGCTGTAATAACTAGTAACTAACATGGATTGGAAAGCACTTTGTCAAGGTAAAAAGTGCTGTACAGATACATTATAATTATCATCATTAATAAATTAGCCCAATTCTCCTAGTATTCAAAGGCACGTAAGGTCAGATACATGGGTTTCAGTGGGGCAAAAGGATCACAACCTACAATGTAGCAATGGTTCACATGTGTTGGCAAGAAGTTTTACCCCATGCAATCCTGCAGAGCTGAAGTTACACACCCTTCAAAATATGGGAGAATGAAGCTAAAAGTAGACAAACAGATTTTTTTTAGATTTAATGCTTTTGTTTTAATAACAGACTCCTACCTCTTTTACGTTAACTTTTAAAAAATAATTACTCAAATTTCTAAATTATACATTTGAACAAAATTAAAATTTCTAATTTAAGGTGACAGTAAATTTTATTTTTCTCTATAAGCTGATACTCCAGCTATCATTAAAATTTCAAAGCATTCTGCAACTTTCAAAGAGGTCAGATTGATAAATTTTGTGCTTGCACACCCTTGGGAATATCTTCAGTATTCATTCCAGAATTGTTACTAGAAAAAAACAGCTTTACCCATTCCCTTGCCAGCAGGAGTCTTGGCAAGGGAGTGGCTCTTGGCTGACCATAAATAAATTCCTTGAATCACCATTATCTTGATTTAAGAAAGAAATTTTACTGTGTCTTACATACACAAAAGCTGATTAAATTAACAATGGTTTAAACAAATGCTACTCCACTTTTTCACAGGTGTACAAAAGGAAATATAATGGAATTACATTCAACAGTAAAGCTTAAAGTTCACTCTAGGTAATAGTTGCATTAACATTCACATACACAAGCACAGAGTAAGTATATTTCAGGAGTCTTATAATAGCATACAGCATACATATGGGAGATTGATTTCAGGAACATCATAGGTGGTAGCAAGATTAGCAATTTAGAGTGTAATAGAAAAAGTAAACGAAAGACAAAGCACAGAATTAGATTGAAAAGTCTGCTCACTGTACATATGAGAAAACAATATTTTTCTTCAATTTCTGGGTATTGATATAGTTGGCTAGAGAAGGTTGTGTATTCAAAGTGCACATAATTGTTTCTTAGAAAAGAGAGAGAGAAATATTCTTTTATTTAGTAATCAATACATGCAAGAGGCAGCCTCAGAGTGACCTGAAAGAGTAAAGCTGTGATTGGCAGGTGGCCGGTATAATACAGATGTTTCAGGCAGTTCTCTTAAAGCACTTCTGTAGCAGCAATGATCATTTAAATGGCTGTCAACTGAATTCTCTTTTGAGGGGAGTTTAGGGGCATTGCTCTCATCATAGTTCTCTTTAAAGATTTATATGTATAGATTTTTCTCTTTTTTAAATAAATCTATCAAACAACAAACAGCATAAGTGAGGTGTTGGGGTTTTCTTTTTCTCTTTAGCTTTTGCATATGTGTTGCTAGAAAAGGATCTGGCCTTTTCACAAACATTGTGTGCAAAAGAATTTTTAATAAAGTGAGCACAAGGACATGTACAGGAAACACATCAGATCTGCTTCTGTCGCCCTGGCTGGCCCCCTGTTAAACACTGAGCTATTGGCTTGTAGATATAATATGAGCTTTAGATCACAGCCAACAGACTTTAGGGACTCCTAAAGCCTTGTCAGTGAAGGTGGTTTTGTCTGCTAGAGGGTGGCCACCGCCTCTTGAATTGTAAGATTTAGAAAGTCTGGTCTCTTTTAAATTTCACATTTCCCCTCCAGTCTGATAACTCCCACTGTTTATTTGCCTTGGTTTCCCAGCCCTTCTTGCATCAGCTAGACTAATCTGGCCCATTCCAGCCAACGTCTGGCACTCACATACCCCCGGTAGCCACACATACCCAGTGGCCACAGATACCCAAGCTGCTCAATCTCAAAACCTTTCAGCCTCCCCTGTAAGTGTCATCAAGACAGGATCCCCGGAGCACAGGGCAGAGAGTCCAACCTCTCACTGGCGGGGCTGGGAAGCCTCTCCTTTTCGGTGGAGGAGAAAGGAAACTTGGGTCTGCTTTTTAGGTTCTGAAAACAAGCCAGAGTGGAGAAAAGAGTTAACACCAGACTTAGTAAAGCTTTTAAGACAAAACCTGTTAAATGAGATCTAGACAGACACAGGGAACTTTCTGCAGATTTCTGAGGTCTAGTAAGAGAGGGTTCGCGTGGATAGGAGAAAGGAGTAGGGCGTTGCTACATGGGAGGGATTTGCCATTATTACAAAAACTGGCTAAGTGGCTTGTTTCCATTACATGACCTCACTGGTCACTGTTGTCAGTGGTGCTGTTCCCTTTCTCTTTTTTGTCTTGGGTCTTGTTACCCTTCTTCTTTTTCTTCTTTTTCTTGGTCTCTTCCTTTTTGCCGAAGGTTATGAAGTCACTTTTGTCAATTTGGCTGTTAGTAGGCTCCTGCCGGATGGAGATGATTGCAGGAGATCCTGGGATAATGAATTTGTCTGGCAACTCACCGGGACCAGATTGTTTGGGGTTGCCTGGTCCATATTTAAAGGTCCAGCTGTTGCTGTTGACACCAGCACCGACTGGAGGGGACACCTCTCCTGCCTCTGGTTCTGAAAGACAAAACACCAAAAGTCAGTAACAGAGTAGTATGCCTCCCATGCCACATTAGTGGGTAAAGTACAAGAAAAGCTACATAGATAGAGGCCTGGCCCCCTCAAAATCATGGGTTATTTCTTTAAGCCTGAATACAAGGGCAGTATTTGATTACAAGCAGGAAGGCAGATTTTCTCAGCAGAGGGTCCAGAAATCTATATTTTTTGGTTCTTTATAAGAATTTCCCAAAGAATATTTTTGTGATTATCTTGCCAGGGAATGGGGCATGAAATGTACTGGATTAAAGCAGAATATGCAATAAAATACTTAGGAATAAATTTTAACCAAGGAGGTAAAAGACCTGTATGTTGAAAACTATAAGATATTAATAAAAAAAATTGAAGACACAAATAAGTGGAAAGATATACCCTGATCATGAATTGGAAGAATTAATATTGTTAAAATATTCATACAACTCAAAACAATTTATCAGTTCAATGCAATCCCTATCAGAAGTCCAATGGTATATTTTCATAGAAACAGGACAATCTTAAAATTTGTATGGAAACACAAAGACAGGGAATAGCCAAAGCAATCTTGAGAAGAACAAACCCAGAGGCATCATGCTCCTTGACTTCAAACTATTACAAAGCTATAGTAATCAAAACAGTATGGTATTGGCATAAAAACAGACACAGAGATTGATGGAATGGAAGAGAGAGCCCAGAAATAAACTCATGCATATATGGTCAATTAATTTACAACAAAGGAGCCAAAGAATATACCATAGCGAGAGGACAGTCTCTTCAATAAAATTATGTTGGGGAAACTGAACAGTCACATGCAAAAGAATGAAACCGGACTGCTATTTTATACCATATACAAAAACTAACTTAAAATATATTAAAGGCTTGAGCATAAGATCTGAAACCATAAACTCCTAAAATATAGGCAGTAAGCTCCTTGGCATTAGTCTTGTCAATCATTTTTTAAAATCTGACACCAGAAGAAAAAACAACAAAAGCAAAAATAAACAAATGGGACTACATCAAACTAAAATGCTTTTGTACAGAAGGAAAAAAAATCAAAATTAAAAGGTAATCTACTGAATAAAGAATGCATGCAAATACACACAAACATATGCAAATATATGCAATTCATATATTTGATAAGGGGTTAATGTCCAAAATACATAAAGAACTTATCCAAAAAAAATACAATTAAAAAATAAGCAGAAGATCTGATTAGGCATTTTTTCAAAGAAAACATACAGATGACTAACAGGTAAATGAAATGGTGTTCAACATCACTAATCATTAAATAAATGTAAATCAAAACCAAAATGAAATACTACCTCTCACCAGTCTGAATAACTGCTATCAAAAAGACAAGAAATAACAAGTGTTGGCAAGGATATGGGGAAAAGGAAACCCTCGTGCCCTGTTGGTGGGATTGTAAATTGGTGCAGCCACTATGGAAAATAGTATAGAGGTTCCTCAAAAAATTAAGAATAAAACTACCATATAATCCAGCAATTCAACTGCTGGGTATTTAACCAAAGGAAAAAAGAAATCTAACTTGAAAGGATAGGCATACTCCCATGTTCAGCACAGCATTATTTACAATAACCAAGACAAAGAAACAACATGTATGTCCACTACTAGATGAATGGATAAAAATGGATAAATAAATCATTATTCAGCCTTTAAAAATAATGAAATCTTGGCACTTGCAACAACATGGATGGACCTTGAGGGCATTACACTAAGTGAAATAAG
This sequence comes from Macroglossus sobrinus, assembly GCA_004027375.1. Classification (NCBI taxonomy): domain Eukaryota; kingdom Metazoa; phylum Chordata; class Mammalia; order Chiroptera; family Pteropodidae; genus Macroglossus; species Macroglossus sobrinus. The sequence goes on along the minus strand of PVKZ01003772.1, from coordinate 78,258 downwards.
CTAGACAGAGAAAAGCAAATACCAAATGATGTCACTTATATGTGACATCTAAAAAAAAAAGAAGAGAAAACAAACTTATAGATACAGAGGGCAGATTGGTTGTTGCGGGAGGTGGCGAAATGAGTGAAGGGAGTTAAAAGGTACAAATTTTCAGTTATAAAATAAATAAGAGCTACTACACATTCTTACAATAAAATAAGCAAGAGAAAAGAGAATGTTATTAAGATAATTGTAAAGAAGAGAAATACATTTATACTACTGTACATATTTATCAAAAAAATCCACATATAAGTGGATCCGTGCAGTTCAAATCCTGTTGTTCAAGGGCCAACTGTATTTGATCCTAATTCTATTACAATGATCTTGAGGGGTGGGAAGATAAAGCATAAGAGAGATGAGAAGAACTGCGGGTATAGAGGGATACTATGCAGCATAAGAGGGTGGAATTCTGCTGTAAACTGGGCCTGTTTGTTTGGGAGCCAACGCTTGGGGCCAACCTTACTTTCCAAACCCAGCTCTCTCCCTCAATGTGCTCACAGTCTAGTTGAGACATACAGTTAAGCAATTATAAACCAATTTGATAACTGCAATAACCAAGGAACATGTAAAATATTATAGGACTCCAGAGGAGACAATTATTAATTATACTTGAGAAAGTCAAAGGAGATTCCAGAGGAGAGATGAAATTTGTACTGAGATTTGAGAAAATGATTATGCATCCAAGAGGGTTTTCAATGTAAGACTTTCCCAAGAGTCTAGTTGGAAACACATCAAAAGTATACTAATGACTTCTAGATGAGCAGAGGTCAGAGGTAGAGAGGAAGGGTAATGGTCCGTCTGGGTAAAGTAATCCCAGTAGCCATGACATTGGAACCTTTGACATCTCAGCAGTGTTCATGTATCTGACACTGCTCCTTTAGTAGTCGTGAAAAGTTCCATTGGATAAACCATTTACATTTAATTGCAGTTTTGCGTTCTCTACATCAGGTTTTTCCTCCTGTCACTTCTCAGTGTTCTCTAATTGACATCCTTGAGCACTACTTTTCTAACATTGCTCACAGTAAGCTCACTAGTTACATTATTTCCAAAGCCAGTGGTCATATTTTAGTCTTCATCTTATTGAATCTCTCTGCAGCATTTGTCATCCCTTTTTTGAAGCACTATTTTTATCAGTTCCTTGTCCATTCTCCTGACCTTTTCCTCTGGCTGTTCTTCGTTAGTTTTCTTGCAGGAGCCTCCTCATCGATGTGTTGGAGCATCTTTGGGTTTGGCCCTAGACCTTCTCTTCTTTCTCTTCACTCTGCCCTTTTGGGATCTCAGCCATGTCCATGGATATACATACTATTTAAATTTGCTGAAGAGGTACAAATTTATATCTAAAGCTCCTATCTCTCTATACTCCAATCTCATGTATCCAACTGCTTATCTGGTATCTCCTCTTGGAGGTCTCATGGAAATCTCAAACTGAAGGACTCTCAAATCAAAGTCATGCTTCCTCTCATCTGTTCCATTCTAAATCTCTGCACTGTCATAAATGACACTATCCACCCCTATGCTTAAGCCAGAAACTTCAAAGCCATTCTCCATTTTTCTCTCATCTTCATTCTTCCTTTAAAAATATATCAAGACCTATGCCTCTTAAATATACCTTGACTTTGTCCTCTTCTCCCCATCTTCAAAGCTACTACCTTTTTTCGGGACACCATTATCTCGTATGTGAATTACAATAAGAGCCTCTTCATTGCTCAACCTGCTTCTACTTTTGCCTTTTTCTAACCCTCCACACAGTAGCCAGAGTCATCTTTATTGCTTAAAGTCTTTTTCCCTTTAAAAAAATTCTGAAGCATAATACAGTAAAATCCTTAAAAAGTAGATATATCTGATACAGTGATGATATCAGATTATATCACTCCCCTGCTTAAAAGTATTCAGAAACTTTCTACTGCCTTGAGAAAAGAAATCATACTCCTTATATGATATATAAGGCCTCTCAATAATCTAATTTTTTAAATTCTCCAATCCTACCTACAAGTCTCCCTCTTACCACTATTCTCCAACCATGCTGGCCTTCTTTCAATTCCACAAACACCGCCTCAGGATTGTTTTTGTCTCAAGATCTGCATACATGTTGTTTCCCTTTGTTCTAGAATGATCTCTCCATTCTTAGCATGACTCCTCATTCTTCAGGTCTGTGTCTAAATGTAACCTCCTCAGAGCCACCCTAGCCAAGCGGCTCCTCCTTCTCTGTCTCTATCTATAAGGTAGATAGATACATAGATACATTGTTTTATTCAACAATGTATAAACAGTGTCTAGCACAATTCCTGGCCTATAAAAGGTATTTAGTAAATCCTTGCTAGATGCATGAATGAAAGGACTGATGTGAGAAGTGGCAGTGGTGCCTACTCTCCAGAAGATCAAACAACTTTCAATTGACGGCACTTTCAGAGTCCCTAAAGACAACGAGGTAATGCATGTAAAGTGCTAAGCCTGACTTCAGCACAAAAGCTCAATAAATAGAACCTCACATGGGCAACTATATATGGTGCAGCTCTTGGTGCAGGATATGGATGTTGCAGATTTAGTCCAAGTACCAGCAGGCAGTGGAGAAAGGGAGAAGGAAACTTTCTTCTCTCCCCTAAATCCCTTTCCCTACACCATGCTTCCCCTGGCAGAGCTGACACTAAAGCTCCTTGGACAAAGGACAATAGATATTTTTTCTCTGAGACTACTTTCTTTGATTCATATAGGATAATCAAATCTGCAGTTGAGCTCAGCCAAGAATTTGCCTTTTACCTCTCAAATACAGGCCCTGACTCTGAGAGACAGACAAATGTGAAAAATGCATTTAAAGGCCTCTGATTTGGTGTCTAAGAGGACAGGGTGTCAACACCACTCCTCAGTCCTTCAGTTGATCTCACAGAGGCCAGGATGGAAATTTTTTCCAATCACAGCCAGGACTCTGCACAAGGCCTTTGGGCTTGTTGTCTGGAGGGGCAGAGCTCAGAGACATCTTCACCTGGCAGAGCCCCTCACAGCAGGACTGCTAACAGTTAATGAGCTTCCTTAACATGTCTCTGAGCTTCTCCAGCCTTTGCTGGGAGTCTTGGTTGGGTCTGACTCAGCCTAAACTCCAAGAAGCAGTAAGATGAGCATTCAGGTGCATCCTCTCATATTCTGCTTCTGCAGAGCAGAACAAGACCTGGTTTCTCCAATCCCTCACAAACCCTTGTGCCTAACCTGTTCTGGTTGATGTGTAATCAAATCTCTGAGGGCTCATTTAGGTGAAATAATAGCTTAAGAATTTGACAAACATTTGCTGATGGTCTAGTCTGAGTCCCTTTTGGCCAAGAGCACTGAAACTCTTGGCCAACTTTGCCTATGAAATGCTATGACTTTGGGGCAGAATCAAAGAGATACTTCCTTCTGAACAAGAGAAAAAGGAAGACACACCTTTTCTGCCCCTAATCCTGGCCCAGGGCCAGTCCCAGCAAATCATCAATCAAGGGAAGGTTTCTTCTTTCAGGGCTGCCTCCCTTTCCCCATCCTGGCACTTCCCACAAGTCCCCTCCCCTCTACTCCTGGGGAACCTAGCTCACAGGCAGACAAAGACCCAAATGAATGGATCACTTAGAGCCTAGAAAGAGGATTTCAGACGCACTTCAAGCATGTGCGGGTCTGGATCCTTAGGCACAGCCCTTTCCTGATTTTCAGACGACAAACCATTGGGATTTGAAAGCTCTAATAGAATATGATCATCATAGTAAATGAGTTTGCTTTTTTTTTTTTTGGTATTGGCTGATTTCTCCACAACAGGTAGGAATACATTTAAAAACCAGAACAATGTACTTTTTAAAAAAAAGTATAAAGATCTGCAACTTTAAAAATTGCCCTCCATGCTACCCTGAACGAGCCCGATGATGTCTGATCTAGGAAGCTAAGCAGGGCTGAGCCTGGTGTACTTGGATAGAAAACAACCTAGGAAGACCAGATGCTGTAGGCATAAAATATATATATATATATATATATATATATATATATATATATATATATATATATATATATATATATGAAATTGTAAGCTGACGAGGTCCTTGCAATCTGTGAAGTCAACCAATAGTTGCCTCACCTAATAAATAAATAGGTAGATAAATACATAAATAATAAAATAATGAAAAACAAATAAAAACTGTCCTCTGGAGGTAGCTGACCAGGCCACTTAATCCTGATATCCAGTTTAGGCACTTCCCTTGGGCATTGCCTAGGGTCTTCTTGGCAACATCCCCTACTTTCCTCTTTCATATTAAAGCAGCTCTGGCTGGAGTTCAGCCTCTGTGACTAAGAATGAATGGGCTGGAGGCTTTGCCAGTGCAGATGCCAAGGAAGGTCCTGAAGACTGTGAAGCAAATGCCAGACTTGTGAACTGCCCCTGAACTCCTACTGTGAACTACCCTGAACAATCAGGTACTGGCCATGAGAGGTTTATCCTACTACCCTAACAGAACAACAGAAAGTCCTTTTGGCCAAGGATGTTGCTTTCTGGAAAGCTTGTAGGGGGACAAGGGTGGGAGACCTGGGGATGTTTGACTCCATTTTCCGCTCTTAATCTTGCTTTGGCTTTTCTGAACTTGAGGGCCTGCCTTGACTCTGTCACTTAATAGTTCATTTCCCTGGGCAATGTACATAAATATCTCTGAGCCTTGGTTTCCTCTTGCATAAAATGGGGATGATCACCAGTCTACACCAAGGTTAAGGATGTAGCTCACACTTCCTGAGCCCTTCCTATGTTCATGGCACTGGACTAAGCAGACTTGCATGCAATATGATTTTTGCTCCTCACAAGAACTATATGAAGTAGATATTGCCAATATCCATGTCTGTTTAATAGATATGTGTTTATAAATGAGGAGACTACAGACTAATAGTCACATAGTTACTAACTAGGGGAGCCTGGGACTCAGATCTAAGCAGTCTCACTCCAATTATAAGACCCACATCCTGAGCTATATATGAAGGCCCTTTGAAAATCCTGAAGCATTATACGAATGTAGCAATTACTATAATTATATCTGTTTTGTCACCATTTGGGAGACAGAGATGCAGGCAGGAGCCTCTAAACTAGAATCAGCAGAAAGGAGATGGGGAGGGGTGGGGGTTGGGGAATAACAAGCTCTTGAAAAGCACAGCCCAGTCTGCAGGTCTCAGCCCCTCCCCTTCGCTCCTCATTCATCCCTTTGTTACCACCTCTGAGATTCCGGTGCTAAGGTTAATAAAGAGCTTCCAGAAAACCCATCATTTTGATTAAAGCCAGGGATTATCTAGCCAGACAGCTCTCTGGAGGCTGCCTACCGCCCACTCTGCTAGGTCAGTGCAGCCAGCAAAGGCTATTAAATGATTACGGCCATTTCTGGCCCAGCCAGACAGCTCCCCTGGACCACTGGCTTGTTCTCCCCCGTGGGTGCTCTGCCTCTGCCTCTGGCTGTACTGGGAAGAGTCAGGACACAGAAGGCTCTGCAGATTCTGAGTTTGCAAGTAAACACTCAGGCTTTCTTTGCAGTGCTACCCCCGCCTCAACCCCTTCCTGGACTCCTCTCCCCACTTGAGCCAACCACTGCAGTCTTTCAAGCATCTCCAATTTCATGAGAGCCTTCCTTGGCTTTGAGCAACCATTTCATCTCTGTCTCCCGTCTCCTGTCTCTGTCTCTTTTCATCTGCGTGAGTCTGCATGCACGCACGCACACACGTGTGTGTCTACCAGAATTTGGCAGACTGTAGAATTATACTCGCTCAGCCTGGCCAAAAGACAAAAAGCATCCATCAAACCTGCTGAAAGACTGGGCTGTAAAACATCTCTAGCTCCCTCCCCACCCCCTACTCGGCCATCTGTTGGGTGTGTGAACTGCTTGGACAAGCTCCGCCTCCTCTCCCTCAAGTAATCCTTCAGGAATTGGGCAGCGTTAATCTAAGTAATGACAGCTCACAAAACACGGGAGAACCGTGGTCTGAAACTCGGATCTTGTCCAGGATCAGAGAGATGGGGAGAAAGCTCAAACCGCTTGGGGAGCGTTTCCAGCATTTCTCACTGCTCCTTAGTCCTTCAATTGACAGTGGAAAGAATTTTCCATGGAAACAAGAAATGTAAAAATATACCTCCTGTTCTCCATAAGATTTTAGGCTATAATCGGAATACCAGGGTTAAATCTGGCTACATCATGTAAATTCGGTGATGTTTAGCAAATTATTTAATATCTCTGGGCATCAATTTTCATGTGTAAAGGAGGCAACAGCACCCACCTCATAGGATTGCAATAGGATTCAATGTAATTATCTGTATAGAGCACATAAGGTAGTGCCTGGCATGAAGTAACAACACATTACGTTTTAATTGGTAATAAGATCAGAGCAACAGATTTGTTTAAGGACTATTGATCGATTACTAAGTATGGGTGAGGTACTTCATTAAGCATTTTACATATATGTTTATATGTAAATATATATATTTTATTATATTTGTTTATTTATATTATACATATCTACTAAAGATTTCTATTTTATAAATAAACTGAAGTCTTAAATTACAGCAAGATAATTTGCTCTGAATCACAGAGAGATTTGGTAATAAAGCTAAAAAAATTTTTCTCACATTAACTACCTAGCTCAATAATAGAATTGTTATTATTATTATTTTTTATTTCTTGAAGCTTTGGGGATGGGGGAAGAGACAGAGATGAGCTCAGTTCACAGGCATAACAGTTCAGTTCACAGGCATAACATTCTGATCCCTAGAGTAGTTGGAAAGGGATGGTGTGTGTGATCAGAAGGTAGGCTTGGTGATGTGAGAAGCTGATCCGATACTACTCCCTAGAGGCTGCCACCCCAGAGGGTGGAGTGTTTCACCCGTTTTTGGGTAGGTTGAGTGATCTGGAAGAAGATTTTTGTGGCTGCTTGGTGCCTCAGGCCACAGCTGGGCTAATTTTCAGTAATCTTCGAGCGGAAGAGATAAATACAGTGGCATATTTTTAAAGCCACAGCTCTTGCTTTGTGCCCAAAATAACTCTGCCATTTCTAGGTTAAGAGTATAAAGACATCATGTGCTAGGAACCCAGATTCATAAATCAGAATTGCTGGTCTCAAATCTTCCTAGCTCTTCATAGCTAGCAAAGAAAAAAAAATTGAATCACATTTCTTCTTTCTGTGACTCCTAATCCAACAGGGCTCAGGATGTATGGCTTTCTCTACCTTATTTCCTAGTTGCTAAAGTCCCCCAGAGGGTTTAGGGAGGGCAATTTCTCCTTAAGGCCTCCTTCTCACAATGCCCCCAGCCTTGAGCTGCTGTTATATCCTGGGGGTAGCAGAATGCTTAAAAAGAAGGTTTGGAGTCACACATATTCGAGTTGAAATATCAGCTTTACTATATTTATTTGTTGTGTAACCTTAAGCAAATCACTTAGCCTCTCAGCCCCATTCTTTCATATGTAAAACAGATAACAATATCCATCTAATGGGATTGTGGGCATTAAAAAGAGACAATGCTTGTAAATCTGACTGATGCTGGCATGCAGAACCTGAAATAAGGGATCTGTATTATTACTACGTAGAATTCCTCTGAGGAACCTGACTCCCCCTTTAACAACTGTTCCCACCACTGTACTTCCAAGAATTCTCTTTTCTGCGTGCCCCCTCCCTTTGGGCTTTGCCCTTCCCCAGGATTATTAAAGATAGCTGTCTAGGAAAATTTCCAGCTTAGAACTGGTTGCTAAGTGGGGAGCCATTATCCAGAGCCTTCGGAAGCAGGCAGGAGAAGGCAGCTTGGACACTGATCAGCACGCTGGACTAGGTATGGAAAGGCTTGGGGTCAAACCACAGCTCCACCATTCTGCTTTCTACTCTTTTCTCCTGAGCTGTTTGGGTAGCACTGACTTGTAGTTTCTTCAGCTGTAATGTGAACATAGTAGCTACCTCCCAGAGGCACTCTTATCCATTCAACTAAATTTATTTATTATGTACAATAAATTAGACATTGTGCTAGGAATCAGGAATAGGGATACGAATAATATTAGGATAGCGACCCTGTCCTCAAAGAGTTAGGGTGAAGAGAAAGACAAGTAAATGACAAGATACAATATTGTTTTAAGGAATAAGCAAAGTAGAGAAACTCTGGCATAAAGAGGGCATCATACTTCAGAGAGCCTGCTTCACATCCTGGCCGCACCACTTACTAGATAGATGTGTGCCCTTATTTGACCCTAGGTGTCTGTTTCCTAGGCACTAAAATGGGTATAATACTAGACTTATCACTGGGGCTGCTTATACACATCAAAGGAGTTAATATATGTAAAGTACTTAGAACAATACCTGGCTTAGATGCACAAAATATGGTTTAAATGCTTGAGATAGGTTAGCTCTATCATAATTATTATTCACAAGTATATTCTCTCCTCTCTCTCTGTTCCAGTATTCTCAATCCTGAGGGTTAAGTCCTTTGATTATGGTGTCACTGAGTTAAGTGATATATAGCACTAGCTGGAGGTAGGGGTCAAAGAAGTGTACACGTACAGTCCAACCCCAGATAAGAGAGTGCCAATTTGATGTGTTCATATCCTATGACCCTGTAATTACATTTCTGGAAATCTATCCTATATAATACTAGGAAAAGTGCATAAAATATATGTATAAAAATTGCATTGCACTATTTAAAAAAACATACATATTGGATACCAATAGGAAACTGGATAAATTATTGTATAGGCATACAACAGAGCATGCTCTTATTAAAGAAAAATGATCTAGGTCTATATGTACTAATTTGGAAAGGCGTTTTCTTTAAAAAAAAAAGCTATATACAGTACTAATATGCATGACATTATCTCATATTGCTTTTGAAAGCCTACATATTTGTTTCTAAACATAGAAAAAACATTCATACATCACCCATGTGATTAAAAATTATTAGAAAAAGCCCTAGTAAAATTATGAACTTTACGTAATGATGATGTGTCTATGTAGGTTAATCTATTATAACAACTGTTCCACCCTGGCACTGGACACCAATAGCAGCAGAGGCTCTGCAGGTGTGGGGACAGGGGTACATGGGAAACTATTTGTACTTTCTGGTCAATTTTGCTGTAAACCAAAAACTACTCTAAAAAATAAAGTATATTAATTTTTAAAAACTTAGAGGATACACACAAAACCATTCACAGTGGTTTCCTCATTGAAGGGGAGTGAGATTAAGGAAAACTTGAATATTGTCCTGCAAATGATGCTGTGTTGTTTAATATTTACATCAACAATGTAATTGCATATTATTTTAGAATATGGTATTTAAATTTTTATACTTATAAAAAGTGGGGGGATATACACTAAACTATTGGTAGTGGTTACTTCTGGGGAGTATGACTATATAGATTTAATTTGTTATGATTTTTGCCCTTTTATAATTAAATCAGAGGGAGAGGGAGAAAGGAGAGATTAAAAATAATACTAGCCCAGTCACTACTTGTATAATCATCTGCAAATTTAAAAACTAGCTCAACAATTAGCTGAGACAAAAGGTCACTGTCCCAGATAGCCTGGACCCAGGATCAGCTACATGATTTTTGTAGGGCCCAGTGTAAAATAAAAAGAGACCTTTTGTTAAAAAATCATTAAGAACTTCAAGATGGCAACAGCATAATATTAAACCACACAAGGCTTCTCTAAATGAGGGCCCCAGAAAGCACCTTTGCTTCCTGCTGGGTTTCTCTTTGAGCACCATAATCTGACCTGACTCTTCCCAGGGGGTTTCACACTGCCTGTCCCACCCAGAATGTCTGAGGCATAATCATTTCTCCTAACAATAATACTGCTTTGGTTGGGTTTTCAAACTCTTCTCCATCCTTCTCCCTTAATTTGTTACAATCTGTGCTGTTTAAATTTGGCAGCAGTCCCAGGCTCTGTGTTGCTAAGTCACTTCTCAGCCTTGAGCAACCATTTCTAGACAAGTAGTGATATCCTTGCATCCAAGGTATAAAATGGAGGTGCTGTCAGAACACTGCAGGAGGAGCTTGAGAGAATGTCATCAAAGAGAACCCCCTCCACTACTACTATCCCTCACTGCACATTCAATGTTATTCTACTGGATGTAGCAAAAACATTTGAATCCTTTTTACTGTGTGCCAGGTATTGTGCTAAGTGCCAGGAGTATTAAATTGAGTAAATGCTAGTATGTTTGCATGCTTCCCATGAGCTAAGCATTTCTGCATGCATTGTCTCATTTAATGCTTATAGAGCCTACAGTCTTGCCTCTTTCACACATTAATAAATCTGAGGCACAATGATTAAGTAGTACAACAGGGATTTAAGGCACTATGCTACCCCACCACCCTTAAGAAGTTCACACAAGGCAGGTTTAAACAAACCTGCCCTTCATGCTCTACATTTTCTCAGACATAGTCAGGCCAAGTCCACCAAAAGTATGTAAGAACATTTCCAAGGCTAGTCCTTTTTTCAGAAATGCTGCATTCACTTCCCTTTTGGGCCCAAATTTCTAGACACTCAAAGTTTCCAAACCTTGATTGAGGTAGAGAAAAACTCAAAGCTGATAACTCATGAGCTTGTCTTGATATATTATAGGTCGATTTTTAAAGATTCATAGAGCAAAGGGGGCTCGTAGAGTCTCCTTTCTTAAAAAAGCAATTCTGGTGGTTCTCCATTGCCAGCAAATGCAACCACAAGTTCGTTAGCAAGATTTTTAAAGCCCTACAAAATCTGACTCCAGTCTATCCTTCTGATCTCATTTCCCAATAGTCCTCCATTCTACCTCGCCCAACAAATGCACTCATTTTATTCACCCAGATTATGCGCTTCTGATTTTTTTGTTTAATGCGTGTATTGTTCCCTCTTCCTAGAACTCTCTTCCTTCCCACATACTACTTACTATCCTTCACTACCTATACTACGAGTCACATAATCTTTGACCTAATGCCTAAATTCCCAGTTCCATCTGAGGGAGGGTTTGGGCCCTCTGGAAACAGTTGGGAGTGGGGGATCTTCTCATGATAGGTGAACCTGATTATAAAATAGACAGACTCTGGGTCTCATTTTAAACTGACAGACCTTGGTGGTCTGTTCCAGCTTCCTTCACCCTCACCAGCCCTGCCTGTGCATGGCACTATTATGGTCCTTTTCACATGACATTATAATATTTCTGTCTTATTTCTTTATATTTATGCCCCCCCCACTAGATTACGAGGACAGGACTGTGTTATATTTAATATTCTATTAGCATCACTTAGAACAGAGACTGGCCTTAAGCAGGTGCTTAATAAATGTTTGTTTAATGACTATATAGAAGGTTTCAACCAAATTCCATATTGAAGCCAAGCCAAGGAAAGTACTGTTGGACATGATATTCTGATATTTTACTTCTGTGTGTGTGTATGTGTGTGTGTGTGTGTGTGTGTGTGTGTGTGTGTGTGTGTGTGTGAGAGAGAGAGAGAGAGAGAGAGAATATAAATGAATGAATGAATGAATGAATGAATGAAGATTTTAAAGAGAATACTGGTGGTTGTGGTTTCTGACAGAGCTCTGGGGACCCGCCTATGAAGGAGGTTTTGTGAGAACCTTCCTAGCGCCCTTCAAATCACGGCCATTTAGAAGCTAGTATCCTGGAGGCAAAGTGGTGACCCTGAGTGAGAAAAATCCAAAGCAGCTAACTTATATCTCTATATCCCTAGATTTAGAGAGAACATATTGAAGAGCTGACCCTCCCTAAAGAAATTTTCCCAAGACAGATATTTAGAATCAATTTATATTTGGTCCAATAGAGGGAAATTAATGTGACACTGGTCATCAGCTAAACACAACCCCACTGACTGCAAACTACAGGGCCAGAAGTTGGATCAACATCTTGGCGACAAAAGGAGCCTCCAGGGGATGCTGGCCTCCAAGGAAGCTCTTTGGTGGGTCTCATGCCTAATCACTGTCAGAGGCATGAGGGGTAATTTATTCTCCAATCAGAGCTGCTAAGGGTGCTGAGATGCTCTAGGCTTTGGAGATGCCCAGCCTATCCCGATCTCAAGGAGGTAGCTAGTATGAGAATAGGTTTTTATTTAAGCAAAATGCTCCTAAAAAACAAACAAACAAATCCTGAGTACATGTATATCCACAGAATCAGCCCATAACCACCCTGACTCCTGACCTTGACACAAGATGCATCATCAGGGAAAAGCAAGTGAGATTTAGGAATGCTGACTGAAGTACCTCCTCTGCCCCAATGCCCACAACTCACACAAACACACTGATCAGGCTCTGCACTTTCTTCTCCAGGGAAGAGGTAGATATGCACTTTCCTTTGCTTCCTCCTAGACACAGAAGCTAGATACATAAAGGACAGGCAATATACATTGCCCCTGTCTCCTGGCATCACCCTGGGGACAGAGACTTTTCCATTGGCTACCATGCCCTTTAATTGATTCCTTCTAGATTAGCCTGTGGGTAATCCAAAAAGTACTATCTTCTCCTAACTGCTCCCCCCAAAAATACTTTTAAGTATTTTTTGGGAAAATACTATTAAGCCTGGGACAGAACAATATCTCTCAGCCCTTAATAATATAGTGGGGAACCATTTCTCTCCCTTCTCCACATTTCCACCTCTGCCCATAGAGAAGGGAACACTCACCAAACCAATAGTTCCGTCTTATGGAGGGTAGGCTAGGAAGGGAGGTCTCACCTTTAGCTCAGGGTGATGAAATGTTCTAGGCTTTGGAGGTGCCTAGTCTGTCTGGATCCCAAGGAGGTAGCTCTTCCCAGGAAGGAAAAGTTGCTTATCAGACTGGGGAGATTACCATGAATCATATTTTAAATGGACTGTGCTTCTTGATTGAGCAGTTAGTATCAACAGTCACTATTCTCTCTGTGAAGTGCCTCTCTTCTAATTACCTTTCTCTGCTCCAGAACAGGGAGAGGTCTGCCATTCATTTTCTTCCCTTGCATTTGAGAGGTTGAAGGTCATATTCTCCAGACCATCTTTACCAATAATAAACTTGATTCTGAACTTTGATCCCTCAATTAGTTCTTTGCATCTATTCTTAGTTAAGATTTGGAGAGAAAGCCAAGTGATTAACTAGTCTCCATCAAACTTCTGACAATAGCCTTCAAAAAGCATTTAAAGTGTAGTCTGCGGTGACTACACTCGTTTCAAAGTTGTAGTATGCACCTCCTTTTATTTTAAATATGCACTTTATTTTACCTTCACAGCTACTAAAATTTACACACACAGAAACACACACAGCCACTTCTGCCTGAGCATGAAAGACCCTGTGGGAGATAGATAATGGTCCCCCAGAGATGTCCATGGTCTTAACTCCTGAACTTGTGAAAATGTTATGTTACATGACAAAAGGAACTTGGCAGATGTGATTGAATTAAAGATCCTGAGATAAAGAGATTATTCTGGATTACCCAGGTGGGCCCACTGTAATCACAATGGTCCTTAGAAGTGAAAAGGGAAGGCAGGAGAGTCAGAAGAGAGAGATTTGCACATGCTGTGCTGCTGGCTTTGAAGATGAGGAAGGAGCCAGGAGGACCGAAACACTGGCAGCCTCTAGAAGCTGGAAAAGGCAAATAAAGGGATCCTCCCCTAAAGCCTCCAGAAGGAATGCAGCCCCACTTCACCTTGACTTCACCTTGAATATAGGCTAATGAAAGCCATTTTGGACTTCTGATTGCCAGAACTACAGGATAACAAAATTGTACTTTATTTTAAGTCACGCAGTTTGTGATAATTTGTTACAGTAGTAAAGGGAAACTAATACAGATTTGGTACCTGGAAGTGAGGTCCTGCTGTTTACAAGTAACTGAAAATGTGAAAGCGGCTTTGGCATTGGAATGGGGAGAAACTGGAAGAATTTTGAGGAGCATGAGAGGAAGCACCCTGATTACCTTGAACAATTGTTGGTAGAAATATGGGCATGAAAGGTGCTGTCAGTGAGGACTCAGATGGAAATGAGGAACACGTTATTGGAAACTGAAGGAAAATAGGTCCTTGTTATATAATGGCAGGAATCCACCTTGATTTTAGCCCAGGATAACCCATTTTGAACATCTGACCTCCAGAATGCTAAGATTAAAAAAATTTGTGTTTGTTTTACAGCCATGCCACCCCAAACATGCCCAATCCTATCTGATCTTGGAAGCTAAGCAGGGTCAGGCCTGGTTAGTACTTGAATGAGAGACCACCTAGGAAGACCAGATGCTGCAGGTGTTAAAAAAAAAATTGTGTTGTTTTGAACCACAAAGTTTATGATAACATGTTATAGCAGTGATGGGAACCTAAACAGATCCATACCATCAGCCTCGAACTCAGTGACAGCCCTTTCCAGGTCACCAGGCATGTGGGATAAAGAAACAGTAGTGTGTTAGTTAAAGTGCACAAGGCTCTGCAGCAGACAGTGGTTGAAATATTGTCTTTGCCATTGTAGTCATTAATCAATTCAACAAATATTTACTAAGCACCACTGTGTGCTAGACACCTCGCTTGACATAACGGTGACCAAAAAACACTGTGTGACTGTGAGCCTCAATATTCTTATCTAAAACATGAAAATAATAACGTGCTTCTCTTGTTTAAGGAGTTATGGCATATAAAGTGCATATTGCATTCTCAATATTAGTATCTATTATTGTCTTCCTTTCTCTTGTTCTAAGACTATTTCTACAAATTACGGGACAACAGCCCAGGATTTAAAGACTCTGAAATTTCAACAACAAAGACCATCTCACTGACACAAAACACACACACTTCTTTGCTAATAGACATTGGCTGAGAGAAGGGAACTTCTGTGTTCCATGGCTCATCATCAAACACAGAACCAGGCTCACAGGCTCAAAGGTGTCCAGATCTGGGCTCGTTACATATCTGGCAATGCTCTTCTCTCCCTAGAACTCTCTCTGACATGCAGCTTGGTGAGCACCTAATATAAATCATTCACTCTGGCTGAGGCTTCCAGTCTTGCCACAGACTTTTAGGTGACCCCAGGTGATTGTGGGAACAGAGATGTGACACATATGTTCTTGGGTAAGACAATATCTATGATGCAGAGTCAAAAAAAATAAGAGAGAAGACTGGGTCCACGATGTCACCTAGAGCAATAGCCCCAGACACAGGATTGACCTAGTGCTGGAAGTAAGCCGAAGCTGTTGGACTTTCTCGGACCATCAACAACAAACTTGTTTGTTCAGACCTTCTGTACAGAAGAGGCTTTACTTATTTTTTAGGTCTGTTTTTTTTTTTTTTTAAAATATTCAATGGCAGCTGTAATATGGAGGCCCAGGGTGCCCTGTTTGGGATTCAGCAGTTGGGGGACACAACTCTAGTAACAATAAACTTCTCATCATTCTTGTTTTCTCTGTTTGAAAAAAAATTATTTTATTAGTTTCAATAACGAATACAGTACATTGGTTAGATATTTATATGGCTTATAAAATGATCCCACTAATTGCTCTTTGTCTCCTCTGGCTCTCCACCTAGCCTTAACATTAATGCTAGACCTTTTTTTTTTTTCAGCAGCAAATAGCTTTATTAGAAAAGAACATAAAGCAACAGTATACTTCCAGACATGGAAGCGGGCCTGAGCAAGAGAAGAACAGCTCAAAAGGCTCAAGGGCCATCTTGTTCTCTTGTGGATCCAAATATGGTTCTTAAAAGTTACCTTTTCATATCCTAACCTTCTGGAGTTATAGCTTTTGAGTCCATCTTCTCTCAATTTCCTGTTTTAGCATCAGCACAAATATCCTTTTTTCCCCTTATTTCCTTTGGTATTGCCATCCTCAGGACCACCTCCTCCCATCCTTCACTAAGCCCACTCCCTTGGAGACAGACCATTCCAGACAGAAGTGCTGCTGAGGAAGCTCTTGGTCTCACTGAGACACGAGTGGAACGGCACTAGTAGTATCTGCTCCCGCTCTGTTTTCTGACTGGGTAACAGGCTTCAAGTGCTGAGGCAGAGAGAAGCTCCTCTCTGATCCACATGCTCACTTCCAGGCTTCCTGGCAATGAGCTCTCTTCTGTGACCCTTCCCTAGAGGCCCCTAGTCTCAGCAGTGCTTGGCCTGAATATGTTTCTCCAGATTAGGCAATGACCTTCTCAACAGCAAAGTTGACTGCCTCTGTGAAAATAAACTTTGCAAGTTCTTTTGGAATCTGGGCTGAGTTTTTCTGAAAATGTTTATCATTAAAGACCTTTGTTGTTGCTGGAAACAGGCTCTTATTTCTAGTTTAGTAGAATCAGTGAGGCTGAGAGCAGTGCTTGCTGGAGCTGCAAAGCTTCAAGGAATTATAAGTTATCACTACTCTTCTTCCCTCAACCCAGGTTATAAATAGGTCCTTCTTATCCAAGCATCTCCCAGGCAAGAGCCCTAAGCCCAATAATTCAACCAATCTTTCCCACAAAATGAAATGTGAACTCCCACCTTCCCTTTTCCCTTCCCCATAGAACTCTCAAACACACAGATGACAGGTAACCTGTCATCTTTGAGCTGAGTCAGGTGGCATAGTTGGTGACCCCTCCCCCACTTCTTTGGCCCTATTTGATACTAGAATCTTCCCAGTAGAAACCTGAATTTCCCTTTTGATAAAGTGCTTAAAACGTAAGGTATGAAGGATGGTGTATAGGGAAAGCTAAAGGGAGGGTGATTCAGAAACTCTCCTGTCTCGTGCAACAATCTTAAACAAAAGAAGGATAAGCAGTGCCATTTTTCTAAGACAAATTCAAAAGGTATTTTCTCACGATGAAGTTTTCAGGGGCCAGACTATACCACTCCGGTGGCATATTAGAGGGATCAATGGCACCGAAGGAACCATAATGAGTCTCCATTTCCTACCTGCATTAGCTGCTTCTCTGTATCTGTGGGACCTGAAGGGAAATGTAGCCTAAGGGAACAGTTCCTGCTGCTCTCTTCTCACTTCGGCCTCCAAGGTGCAGGTCCAGGAGCACATGTCTGAGTGCACGTGGGATTAGATTTTTCAGGGGGCACATAATCTCTGTTTTAGGCCACTGGTAGAGAATTCTGTGCCATGGCCGCAACCCTGACTGCAATCTGCCCAGGGCTACCACTCCTGGAAGATTTGGTGTAAGAGAAATGAGAGGTGCATGAACTACAGGGTAGAAGGAAAGAACTATCTCAGAATCTATTAAACAGAAATGATTAGTTTCAGAAAAACCAGGAAGTCTTCACTTTAGTTGTTTATTTCCACGACCATTAAAAATAGAAGATGTATAGTGTTCTTCTAAGAAGATGAAGTAAGTCATAGATGGATAGATGCATGGAGCCAGCAAAGACTTAAGCTTCGTGGCTTCCCCTAGGTTAGAGGATTCTAATTCTCCTTCCATACCATCTGGCTCCCTCCCTCCAGATCAGAACACATAATATAAGCTACAGAGAGAAATCCAACAGATATGATGAGCTCCACACCCCCAGAAAGTAAAAGTGCTTCTTAAAGAATTCACTTTACTCAGCTAGAGACCCCTAAGCCAAGCTGGCACTCCTGGGCTGTGAGATGTAAGGTGAGAAGGGAGGATACTGACAAGATGGAGCTGTCCCACCCAGAGATCACTGATCTCATTTTCCCCCCTAATAAGGATATGCACACACCTCCCAGGACTATCATTGCCATGACAACAGCAGAAATTGAGGGTGAGCGGGTTAGTGGAAAAGCATGCTTTTTAAATTCTCAAACAGGGCCTGAGGCTGCACTCACTCATGAAGTGGAAAAATTCATGTTGGCAGTTCTCCTAAATGGATTCCAAAAAACTTAAGGATCATGGCTTTTTTTTTTTTCTGGGGAAGAAACAGAGATGGAGGCTCCATGGTGGCCCTCTGTGGGGAGTTGATTTGTCTTAGGAATCCCTAAGACAAATAAGAGCCCACCCCACCTCCCTTAAAACTAGGACACAAACTATGTCCATTTTCCACAGAGCAAAGAGATGTGGCAAACCAGGGCAAAAATATCCCCCAAGGACACAAAAAGACAGGCACTTAAAAAAAAAATCTTCTGTATAATAGAGCCTTCCCACAGAGACTACTCAGAACAACTCAGACCTACATTCTGAAGCTGAAGGATAGACTCATACCTTGAAAAATCATAAAAATAGCCACCATTTACTAAACATTGTTCTCCAGGCTCTGTAATATGTGTGTACTATCTCATTTAATTCTTGCAGCAACCCTATAAGGTAGGTACTATTATCTCCATTTTACAGAGAAAGAAACTGGAAATTGGAAAATTAAGTAATGATCCCTGGGACATACAACTGCTGAGTGGCAGAGCTAGAATCCAAAGGAGCCAGACCCAGAGCCTGAGCTCTTAGTGATTCTCTCTCTCATATGGAGAAAGACTTTCTATTTCTTGCAAGAACCATAAGCAGATGCTTCCTTGCATGGTTTCTGAGCCTCCAAAGATATCGAACCACCTCAGGAATATTTACTCTTGACTCTCTAAACCAGCTCTTAAACTTTAAGGTACATCAGAATCACACAGAGGGCTTGTTAAAATACAGATGACTAGGTCCCAACCTGAGAATTTCGGGTTTGGTTCAGTAGGCCTTTGAGAACTCCTGCCCAGTGGCTCTAAACTGAGGTGCACTAACTGAGCCTCACTGCCTTAGTTGCCATTCCTACCTAATTAATCTTTCACTGTACAGTCCTGGATCCCCTGGGGTGTTGCTTGCCCGGCTATAAAGTTATCTTTGGCAGTGCTGTGTGTTTGGGAATTCCCTGTGCTCTTTTGAAAATAATGAATAGCTCCCACTCCAAAAAATAATTTACCGTTGCTGCCTTAGGTAAGTCCTGAGATCCCATGAAATATAGAAATATAGAAAGAGGAGCTTGGATGAATCAGTGGGAAAGAGCAAAGCAGCCTGATGCCCTGAAGCCAGACCAGCTCTCTAGAAGGCAGGGGCAGTATTTTTATAATGTCTCAGAATTCTCTCTAGGAACTAGTCACAAGAGGGCACTCATTAAAACCTCTTCAGAGCATTAGCACTGAAAAAGTCAGAGTTTTAAAGGTGAATGGCCCTTTACATGACTCTCTCCCAAACACATTCCTCCATCTGGAGAATAGGCTGTAACCGTATGCCCTACACTCCCTATTTAGCTCATTTTCTTCTTCCACTCAGTCTCACAGGAAGCTGTCAAAGAAGTAAGAAGCCCTGTGGCCCCTGTCTGCTCACATAGAGGAGGCTGGAGAGGAGAGCCAATAATCAGGATTGACAGAGTTAATGCCTGATTTGTTTATCTTGCAGCAAACATCACCTGGTGATGTCCCCATAGATCCCTTTAGAGCCTGGCATCTTATCCCAGGCTTTTATGGACTGTGAAAATAAATGAACAGTTTAGTAACAAAGCAAAAGAATTCATCAATGGAGGAAAAACAACTGCAGGAACACATGTGAATGAGGATACTGCACAGCAGGCCTCTCCCTTTATGCTCACAACTGCAGCTGCTGTATTAGAAGGTGCTGGTGCATGAGAAGGTCTCAGACACGTACGGAGACTCAGGCACCAAGAGGAAGCTGTTTGGAAGCAACTGCACCTTTGTCATGAAGCACTAATCAATGAACGGAATCAATGAAAGACAAGCTCTACTTGGGACTGAAAACAACAAAGTTTTTCAAAACATCTTCCATTTCCTTGGGTAAAACTAATAAATCCTCCTCGTTTCATCTCCAAGAGGTCGGTTGAGGAATGACCGAACTGTATAGATGTCAAGATGATCCAGAAAACCTTTGAGGGTTTCTGTCTGGGCCTAGAAGTGAAAACTACTGAATTCTGGCCACCAGCTTATCAGCCAAGGCTACATTACAGATTGTACAAAAGTATCCCAGAATAAAATGAGTAGAAAGATGAGACATTTATTAATATTCTATGTCAAGCACTATATTCAGCTCTTTCTTCTTTAGCTATCACGGCAACTCAATAATATAGGTGTTATCATCAGACCTAATTTACAGAGATGATGTAATTAAGAAAACATGAATTATGCTCACCCAGCAAGTAAATTTGGAATTGTAATTCAATTCTGATCTGATTCCAAATCATAATCTTAATCTTTATGCTACACTCCCTTCAAACAGTGCAGAACGTATTTTTAGTCCTAAAACCTAAAAGTATCTAAAGCACAGAGCAGAAGGCAGAGGAATATCTCTTTAACTTCATATCGTTGGTGTGGAGGTATGGTGAAAGTATGGTTAGGTCATCTCATGGAGTAACTGGAAGATGTAAGCTCTGTCCACCTCAGTCCATGAGGACTGTGAGTCATGGGTCATCAGCCAGGCACAGTCCTGGAGGGAAGGGATTATAAAAAAGGGGGTAGGAGAATAGGAGAGGGGAGCAATGGAGACTCCTTCCCTATCTTTTATCAAGAAGATGGGTTCCTAACATTCTTTTGAATTTGAAGGAGAGACCTGGGCCAAATTCAAATAAAATAATCAGTAGACAGTTCCTATTTCACATTTGCCTAGAAATATATACCAGTTAGCATCATCAATGAAAGGGAGAATGTATTCAAAATTACTTCTTGGCTCACCAGACTGACCTACAAAGCCTTCAGGAGAACAAGAAACATCCTGACATGAGGCAGGACAGCAGGGCTACATGATTTCATGTAGCTGCTTTGATTGGGTAGTTCTCACTCTTCTAGATGCCTCCCCATCTTGCAATACTTGGCAGTCTAAACCTGCTTTCTCTTCAATCACTTATTCACTCCATCACTGGCATTGGGGCTACAGATTTGTCAATGAACTATTTTATATTCTTCCCCTTGCCATCTGGCAATATTAACCCTCTAATGAATTGCTTTAACTTGTGCATTTGTTTTTTGACAAATGTGACTTTTGGTTGAATTATACAACATTCATAAATAGCAAAAGCTTGCCTATTAGAATCAACAAAAGCCCTTACAAGTTGCCAGCACAAACAGGCCCTTAGCTGCACATGTCACTTGGATAGCCTAATCATTTGAAAGGCACCTGATTATTTTTGGAAAGTACTTTTTACACACACACTTATGTGTTTATGTATTTGAAATTGGGTGGATTCTTGCAAACCAGCCATGCTCTGAATATAAGTGCTAGATATACTTGTATTTGGAGCTAGACACACTTGGGTTTGAATCCTACTTCTGCCATTTACAAACTACATGAACCTGGGTATGTTTCTTAACCTCTCTGTTCCTAGTTTATCATCTATAAAATAGGCATAATAAATTCCTTTCCAGGTTGTCATGAGAAATAAATGAGATAACACATGTAATGTGCTTGGCACAGTGTCTGGGTATATTATGGCTCAATAATTTATAACTTTTATCATCATCATAAAGTTCTATTTGTATGAGAATTACAGTAGACACCATTTTCAGTGTCCATAACCCTTCTTTTCTGTAAAAAAAAATATATTTTTTTTAATTTTTATTATATGAGACTGCTTTAGTGATTGGGCAAGAATAAGGAAACTAAGGAAATGTTACTTTAAGCAATTTTTTGTGCTCACCCAACCATTTGGTTCTTGGTTCAACCTGGAATATTCTTTTTCTTGAAAGTTTGGATTAGAATTTGGTTCCCATTTGTTCTCCAAACTAAGAAACTGTGAGGTGGTCATGTTTGGCAATGTGCACGTCAAGGCAGTAAAGATGAGTTTGCAGAATAAAACCAATTTGACTTTGACCTGAAGTCAAAGAAAGAGGCGCCTTGGTTCTGATAACTTCTCACTTCCATGAGAAACACCTTTCTTTCTTTCCTTCTATCTATCTATCTGTCTATCCATCCATTCATCCATCTATCCACCCACCCACCTCCCTTTTGTTCAGTACTTTAAGTGGGTTTCCATTGTCTTCAACAAAAAGATCTTTACTAACAGTGCCATCTCTCCACATGAGGCCAAAAATCTTCTCTGGGAAACTCAGAGAATCTAAGCATTTGAAAGTTAACTAGTTATTTTTAAAACACTTCACCCTCCAACACACACACACACACACACACACACACACACACACACACACACAACCTTATATTATCTATTTTAAACTCATGAAGGACATTAAGTAGAAAATCAAAATAATCATGTATGTAAGGAAAAGAAGAACAAATAAAAATAGAGCCGTTAACATTTCTAGTCTTACAGAAACAGGTCATCTGATTTATTTCAAGAACCTTAGCAAACCCTGGGTCTTTACCTGGTGTTGCACTGGATACTGTTGGCCACTGCTGATCAGGTCCTCCTGGACCAGCCCGTAGAATGCCAGCCTCCTCCAGGTGCACAGAGCTGATTAAACACATACACCCAAATAACAGTTAGATCAAAAATGCCTTTTCAGGTCTCTTTCCACCCTCAGAAAATGCTTACATCTCTGGAGGTGAGGCTGCAACTAACACATTCTACTCATGCTCGAAACAGAAGCAATTACTGCTGAGCAGTTCTAAACTGCACAAGCCTTGCTGACATACTGCTTGCTGTATCATTTGGGCAATAAACATGTTTTATCTTTATGGCAATTTTGGTTTTCATTAATGCCATGGTATTCATTTAATCTAACGGGAAGCCCATCAGAGGGCTAATGTCATTTTAACATCTTCCTTTTTTCATTTTAACATATTAATGCTGAAGCAGATGAGAGCTTAGTCTCAAAAGCCTCTCCACTAGTTCTCTTATTTCTGAATTCTCTATAGCAAAGAAAAAAACACAGAAAAATTTTCTGCTGATAACTATAGCATTATTTTAGTTTGACTACCCAATTGATTCTTAACCTTATTTTTGACCCACCCTACATTTCCTGGGACTAGAGGAAGCTTAATATCACCACTCATGGATGCCAGTTCAGAAGAGATCAATTCAGCATGAAATATGGCAGGCAGTAAGACATAAACTGGGAGACTGTCTAATGCAAATAGAGAGAGAACATAAACTGTTCAAAGGTGGAGAGAATAGCACAGTCAGTTGTGTATGTCTAATGCTAGCACTTATAAGACCCTCAAATATTTGCTGAATGAATGAATGAAGGAAAGAACAAATGGGACCTTGAGAGTAAATATCATCCAATAAAACCGTCACCAAAATTAGAGGACTCCTTTAAACTAGACATTGGTTCATCTGCAAAGTAAGTTACTCATATAAAACTTATACTACCATCTGAACGGGGTTATATGAGGCAACACAGCAGGCAAACTTGAACTATCGAGGGGAAGACCATCTGTAAATTCAATATTCTCTTACTCTTTAGAAATTCAACCATTAAGCTTTGCCCTATTGCTATTCTTCCTTCCTTCTATACCCTAGAATCTTCTCTTTCTTTAAAATACTAATATCCTTCAGGTGCTCCTGAATCCTACCAGCAAATTACTTGAGTTCAATCGGATTAATTCTGTAGATGTAACTACCCTAGAACCAGCTCAGCTCAAAGCAGAATTTTCAAAGGAATAGTTACATGATGTCTGAGGCTAGAAAGGCCAAGAAGCCAGGTGTGAAAAGGATGAGTATTACTTAAGTTCACACTCTAATATATGGTCAATGTATTTTATTGTGAAGAATAAATTATATTTAGCTTCAATTTTTATTTTTAGCTTCAATTTCATTTCTTATCCTGCTTAAATCTCATAATATCTTAATTAAAACCTGAATAAAAGTTTTTTTTTTTCATTTGAAAATGGGATAAGAAAGTGATACATTTTAGTATTTTATTTTAAGTGTAGCTTTTAAGGTATATCTTATCACTTTGGCACCTTTCAAGTAAGGCACTAATTCAGTTCGGAAAGAGTTGGTATGGTAAATCATACTTTTCCCTTTTGTGTGGCTTCATCATAATAGCTCAGATATAGGCAAAAGCATAAGCTGGTCGGTAACAAACATAAAGAATCCTTATATAAATGTTTCTGGCCTAAAATTATGACCTAGGTTCCAATGTGACATCCTACCAAGCCACCTATGATCTTCAGCCTTTCACTGATTACTTCTTGTTCAGAAACAGCAGCCATTATAATGATTTCTGCTCAATTTGTAATGTAATGCTTGCAACTCTGTTAACTTATCTTAATTGAATGCATTTTTAATGGATTGAAACTAATTTTTCATGAACTCAACACACGCTTTGTAAGCTTTTTCTTCAGAAATTGATCTAGGTTTGGTGAAGATCAACTTAAAGAGTTGCCCAGCTTTTTTGAGGGACTTAAGTTTGAAGTGTATTTCTTCTTTAAAACTAGGTCATTTTGGTGGTGGTGATCATCCTCCACATTTGATTTCTAAAGACATTCACGAATAATGAATCTTTTATTTGGCCCCATGGCACAGACACTGGATCAGCTCTAGGGATAATGGTAATTAATCAATTACTGTCAAAAAGACAAAGTAGAGAAAGCAAAATTATATTTAATCTGAGTCTTAGAGTAATGCTATTACTCCAGGTTAATTTAAAGTAAGCTAGATTTGGTCTTCAGATATTTAATAAAGGCCCTTCACATGGCTCATCCTCCAAAAAGACCATGCCATTGATGGCCATATGATAGCAACAAGATGAAAATGACAAGGAGATTCTAATAGGGGTGAACACGAGCAAGAACCATCATCAGTTATTGTGGCTGATAGGATATAATAGCCAATATGTGATATAAAACCAAGGCAGACAACATGTATGTATACATTACACAATGTACTCAAGTCTAAAGGCATAAGTATTAATAATAATTTTTTTAATGTCAGCAGGTTTTATTAATACAGGTAGACATTGGCAGGCTAACAGTAAGAATTTCTGATTTAATGCACAAAAGATGATATTGTTTCAACAACTCAGTATTAGCATGACTCAGCTTAATTTTCCATAAAGCATATATACTTTAAATTTGATTATCTCGGAATTACAATGAGGGTTGCAAACTTAATGTGAAAATCCCATTTTAGCTGCATTCAGCATTTTTTAAATTAATTTATATTTTATGGTGACATTGTTTAACAAAATCCGATAAGTTTCAGATGTACATTTTAACGGTAAAACATATATATATTTACATTGTGTGTTTACTTCCCATAGTTAGATTTCTTTCTGTCACCACATAATAATTTTTAAGAGAGGGACAGAAAATATAGGTGGAGAAGGGATGAAGGAAGTTGGAATTACTTCCTTATGGAAATTCTTATGAAAGTACACAGCAGAAAGTATATAATTTTACAAGAGACTCTTATTTGCCAACACTTGATAAGCATTTGGCACTGACCACTTCCAATGTTTCAAGGAATAGACACAGAGACACAAATAATTGCATTTCCCTGGCAAAATGTCTAAAGCTTCTTAGTTTTGACAGCTGCTTCCAGCCTGTGGATACATAGTTTATCTGAACCATACAAAATTAAAGTTACTTCTGAGTGAAGGAAAGAGGGAAATACATACCTGTGCATTCCTGCCCTCAGGGAGGCAGAATAACGCCAGTCAGGATTGGGCTGTCGTGGCTGCAAAATCACAAAGGGAGTTTTTGTTAATATGGCCAAACAATGACCTCCCAGTGATGTTAATTGATTAGTTGTTTCTTAAGTGTGTCCATCCATCTAAAAAAAGTACTGAAGGTGCCTTTTCATATGCAACTCTCCATTTCAGGAGAAAGTTAAATTTTCCTTGCATAGGTTAAATATCATGGAAAACCAGATTTAATGATGCTGTGAGGAACAGTTTGGGCTTCACCTTCCCCCAAACAGTTCTATGTTCTGAAAGCAACACTGGGAAAGAACCATCTGTTTTGAGACAGGCAAAGCTTTCGTTGTTTCTGCCCTCAAATGTTAAGGGAACATCCCCTGGATTTGGTATTCCAGCTATAAAAGGGCACATGACTACACACAAGTTTTGCTGGTCTGGCTGGACTGCAGAGGACTGCAATCTGCTGCTGGCTTTGCAGACTGCAGCATGTTTGATCCAGGACAGATGTGCCTAGTCATAAGGTGACTGATAACACCGCCTCTTCTGCTGATTGAAGAGGGATACTAGGAAGAGAAAAACAAACCACAGCAGAGTTTGACTTCGTTTTGCTACATAATCCTTCTCATAAAATTGTACTTGTTCCTGACTCCTCTGAGTGCTTTGCCTCCTCACTCAATTATCGTTCACAAAGCTCTGATTGTTTAGCAGGGAATAGCTGACACCTAAGAAGAACCTGACTCACTCTGCACCATTTGTGTGCTGAAAGATCTGTTAACGTGTGTCTACACACTTTCAGTCCAAAGTGGAAGGGAAAAAGAGGAAAATATGGGCACCTAAGAACTATTTGGGGAGTTATGTGCTGAGTAGAAGCTACCCAGGAATCAATGGGGACAAAAATCAATGACCATCACTTTCTTGTATCAATTAGCAGAAGTTTTATTATGAAAAACCTGTGATAGATGTTCCTCTAGATATGTTTTCATGGGAAAAAAATTAAAGTGATCCTGTCTATTTGAATGGAAAGATGAGGAGACAGATTTTGTATTCTGTATTTCCTTTGGATTATAACTTTCAAATTGGGTAGACACAAACCAATTTGAATACCAATAAACTATTTCAAGAGTCAATAAGCTTATTCCTTTCATTTTTATAGTTCATACACAGAATGCACAATATTTCACAAATAAACTTCTTCACAAATATCCAGAGAAGAAGTGAGCAGCATCTCAGTTTCCAGACAGACTTCAGGATGGCTAAAAGGTATTCAAAGACTGAGCCAAAGTCAAGGCCCAGAAAAGGCTAAGACTCTAGGACACTTTACTTCAAATGTCCTCATACACTAACTGCCCACTCTGGTCCCCTGCCATTCCATTGGCAAAATTTAAATATGCAAGTTGCTTCATCCTTGGTTTTTAAGTTCATAAAATGCTATAAATATTCCATATAAAGTAGCATAAAACTATCTACAAACAAAATGAAGGTGTCCCCATTTTCTATCAGTGCTGTTATTAGAAACAAAAGAGAAAATACTTGTAAATCATTTTATGAACCTGAAAATATGACTGAAATACTTTTTATTAATCATGTCATCACCTTCTCTCCCCTTACATTCAGTGAGAGGCTCTAGTGTCAGCTTGTCAGCTTTGAGAACCTTCCTTCAAGAAAGATTTTAACATCTGTTGAGTCAATGTTGCCAGTTTTTCAATGACTGGGTAACATTCATGATGAAAATTGCTGCAACTTGATCTTTGGAATGAAATCACCAACCTCATTTTACCGAATCACACAGTTCTATCAGGACTGACCAGGAAATTCAGTTCATTACATAAACTCACTTCCTCAATAACATTTAACTTGTCATGCTGCTATTTTCTACAATAGTCCATGAGCAAGAAGATGATTCTGAGATTTATTTCTCAGAATCATAATTATAATACATCTTATGGCATTAAGATCAGGCAGGGAAAAGGTAAGGAAGAAAGTAATTAATGTTTTAAGTATCCATACAACACTAGGCAACATTGTTGGTAAAATATGTATAAAATGGAATCAGCATTTTAGACACATTGTTGCATTCATCCTAATACTTTCTTTGTCAGACCACATATTCTGTAAAAGAGATTATATCTGTTTTGTTAAAAAAATACGAATATCCCCAGATATTCATAACACATAGTTATGTCCTCAGAGCCTAGCTGAATTCAGGTATTTACTTGCCTGGTTGGTGGATGTAGCTGATAATTATGCTTACCTAACATGAAATTTTGTGCTTTAAATCAATTTACAGGGAACGATATATGTTTTTTTTCTCTTTTTTACTTCTGAGTTCCCAAGATATTGCTTTATTTTAAATGATACAAAATTAAAAGTAATAAAATATACACGGATTTCATCCAAATTTGATTAAACTTGGAAAAATTCAAACTGAAAAATTGACTTTTGAGACATATATTAAGGCTTTGAACTAATTGTGATTATTTAGTTTTCTAATACTTGGTAAATACAGCCCTGGATTATACATAATTTATTTTGGTGAAAAGCCCCAGACTGTTCTGTTGTTCCAAAGCTTAGCCCTTAGTAAAATAATAGTCACAAAACTCCAGATGTGAAAAAAGTGAATTAGGTAATCCATGTGGGTGATGTAGTATTATTAAAGAACAAGAACCCACTTCAGTTTCAATCAAAATTATAGCTAAGACTTAATTTATTCTGTAATAGTATTACTTATTAATTATACCATAGAATATTTGAGCTACAGAAGGGTGAATTGCCTCTTCCATGACAGATTTAAAGCAAAATAGGTTAAAAATACCCTGTCATTCATAAACTCATAGGATGACTCGGGAAATAATATGCTATCATGTTGAAGCTATCATTTAATGGCCCTCTGAGATGTGAAACTAGGTGAATGAACCAGCTCCTTTTCCTTCCTAATAGGACTCTTAAAAATGTATCTACTGTAGATTTTTCACAGTGACATTCTGTGAACACTGCTATAAACTGACAGGCAGAACCCTAAGATGACCCCCAACAACCCCATGCCCTGGTTTATGTGATCTGAATAATCTCCAAGACTGTACATGATGGCTCTTACTCTGTGATTAGTGGCTTTAAGGGAGATCATCCAGGTGAGACTGACCTAATCACACGAGCCCTTTAAATCTGGGTCTAGAGATCAGAGACAGGTATCAGAGAGATCTGAGGTATTTGAAGGACTCTACATGAGAGAAGATTCTTATTGTTAGCTCTGAAGATGGAGGGGACCATGGGGCAAGGACCTGAGAGTAATCTCTAGGAGCGGAGAGTGACTTCCAGCCAACAGTAATTAAGAAAATGGGGAATCTTAATCCTCAGGAAACTGAATTCTGCCAACCACCTGAATAAGCTTGAAAGCAGATTCTTCCCCATAGCTTCCAGAAGAGGACTCAGCCTAGATGCTCTGTCGATTTCAGCCATGTGAAAACCTGAGCAGAGAACCCAGTCACAATCATGCAGGACTCTGAGACAATAAATGAGTATTATTTTTAACCAATAAATTGTGGTAATTTGTTACAAAGCAATACAAAATTGTTGTATAAACTGTTGGGTCATTAAGGCAAAAAAAAGAATATAACTTTTAAAATAACCATTAGTATGTTACATTATTAGTTATCTAATAAAGAAAATTGAAAAAATGATAAATATGAGAATTCTAGGTTAAATACTTTCCCCTGCAGTCATTTGCAACTCCTGATACACAGAGCAGGAAAGTAAAATAAACATGACTTTACAACATACCTAATGGATTTTAGTACAACAGAAAATGCTAGGTTTGCTAAATTCTAGATGCACACACTGCCTGCTAACACAGCAGTTACCCTCTCACTCACAGTTTCACTTCCCTGGAGCCCAGAGCTCTGACCCTGCAAGGCCAGAAAGGAAGTGGTGTTGCTTATGTGCCAAGGAACTAACATTTATCTTTACCTTTGCAAAGTCCGATACTTTACTGCATTTCCCAAGTTCAAATTCTTGAAAAGAAAAACTTGTATAATATTTAGATTCCTAAGGAATGCTCTTGACCTTTGATTTTTGAAATCATGGTTAAAGACTATAATGCTCAAAATATTATCATATGAAAAAGCTAAATTTACATTTACATTATAATAGGCATAGAAACATTGAGCCAGGTGAAGTCCTACAAAAGTCAGATTAAAAAACACCTGTAAATCTCCCTTAAATTTTGCTAAATCTCTGGGCTTGGTAATGACAATTTTTCCTAAAACATTTGCAAACTAACATTATCCTGACCTCTCACTGAGAGCAAAAATTGTGGCCAACCAAGGCAAGTATCCAGAATCGGTTCTGCTATTCTGTCAAGCAGACCGGCATGCAATAGACAATTTATATTATGCCAGGCTGTGTCCCTGCAGAGTGTTCTGAGGTAGACCAGATGCCCGTATGACTGCTCACTCCTGGGTCAGAGGAAAGGGTAGGCCAATGACATTCAAGCTATAATAAATAGATTTCTTCATCAGTTTGAATATGTGCAAGATAAAGAGACAGAGAAGAGCTCAGCCATAATTCCATCTGGCTCAGCAGATCTGTAGGAAAAGAAAGGAAGGAGGTAATTTGAAGAAATTGTTATATTATCAGACCAAAGGAAGAAAAAAACCCTTTTCTCAGAAGAACAGTCCTATAACCAATATGAAAATGGCAAAACAAAATAGCCCCACCCTATTAGAGGATTAAAGAGTAAAACAGAAGTTCGCAGATAAAATTTTTTGCCTATTCTGACCATTGTGCACTTTTTATAAATTCACAGCATGCCACTTTACACTAAGTATAAATTCTGATCCAGGATAGAGTCACCAGAGAGAAAAATCAGTCCTGGGGAAAATAAATTAGGTGCCACTTAAAAAGAAGGGTTAACTATTTTAGGTCATTTCATCTGAAATTAGAGTAGATACACACAGTGACAGAAATATCTGAAGACATGGTGACTACAATGGATTTTAAATAAGTAAAAATGAATGCAAACTTAACTAATTTCTGCTAGTCTTCTATGATTTCCACATTTTGTGTGAACTAGTCCCACTGAGGCACAGGTGAACAAATCTGCCCAGAGCACTCAAAGTACTCATTAACAGTCCACAGGACCACAAATGCACAGAATTCACCTTAATATTAGGTTCTTTTTCTTGGAGACTCTGAAAGCAGTGCCAACCACATTCAGTATCAGGTTTTCAGAAATCTCCAAAGAGAAATTCTGCCCTATTGCCAAATAGTTACTTCAAAAACCTCACTGCACAAGTGGCTTATGAAATAAGCTCACTGGGGTTAAAATTCACCAGAATACTAGAGTCTGGTGTTAAACGCTGACATTTAATGAGCAGCAAGAGAGAAATCAGAGAAAGAATACAGATAAAAGATCTTAACAGGCTATGTCATTGCTAAAACAAATACATAAAAATATATTAGCTTGGTGGTAACATTTTCACTCATTGATCCTCTCATTTATGACCTACTTAAATGCAAGGAATTACTTTTTCCAAAAGCAGTTAATTTACACTACTAGGCAAAGAAGTGGTACCCTAAATGTCTGAGTGTCTCGTATCAAAAGGACTATAGACATTTGGGAATTTTGTCTACTCATGTTATTTCAAAAAGCAAAGTCTTTGGAGTTAGACAGACATGACTTAAAATATCACTAGCAGAGTGATTAGATATGTCCCCTAACTTCCCTGAGCTTGTTTTCTCACATGCTAGAGACTGATGTGTTTGTTAAACATATGATTTAGGTGATGAAACCATACATATATTGCAAAGCAGAACATTTTTATGCAGCAGGGTACTCAGTGAGTACAAATTCCCTTATTCATCCTCTCCAACCCCTATTTAATTTTAATGTAGGCATGTGGCATTAATTGCACCCCAGGACTCTCCTGCCATCTGCAGTAAGTAGGTATGGAGAAGGGAATTTAACAGGTTGATCTAGCAGTGATGACTTTCAGAGCTGAGTGACGTTTGTTTCCATTTTGCCATGCTAGGACAACATGACACTCTCTTCCCATCACTGCAATAATGTCAGGAGCTGTAGGTCTTAAGCCCCTTCACTGATTTCTGAAAGTATCTGGCAGAAATTTGCCTTTATTAAAACATGTCCTCTCCTGGAAAAATCCCACAAGAGTAAGCACTTTTCTGACATGATTTTCTTCCTAGATTAAACGTTTGTGTACCAAAGTATGTATTAACACACAGGTCAGTGTAAAACAGAAATAGTTCATGTATCAAACTGCCCCAAGCTTTGAGCTAGGAAAGGAGGGTAAGCCTGTCATCCCTCTGAGCTACAGGTCACACCTGGTGGCTAAGCTTGCCTAGCCTTCTCTCCATGCCTCTCCATCTGTGGTCCAACCCAGGCCCAAGAGAGCTTCATAGGAATTTGTTAAGCAAACGTTTACAACATCTTTATTTAAAGCTAAGCCTTTTGACATGCTTTCAAAAGCTATGATCTGAAGATTTCTAGAAGCTCCTTGATTTTTTCCCCCTGTTCTTCTGCAATCTGCCTCCCATGGCAGCTCAGTACTGACAAATACCAGGCTTTTCTGATAAATCTACCTGCAGTGTACACGAGAAATTCTCTCAATCGATCTCTGTTTTTTTCTGTGTGTATGTATTACTTTAATCAAGATTAGCATGAATTTAGAATGTAAAACTATGGACATTAATAAAAAGACAATAAAATATGTCAATGAAAATACAACACAAAAATACAGAAGGAACAATTATTATTAACTCATTTTATAATAGCTCTAAAAGCCCTAACTACAAAGTAGTTGTGTGGGGAGATAACAATTCATCACTATTTATGGCATAAAATTTTGGCTTCTGAAATCCAAGTTTAAAGAATCACAAAACAGATCTCTGTTATTTCAAGCATGCATATAAAGACAAACACACTATACAAACACATCTACACAATGTCCAATAATTTATAAACATACTTTATAATAATGAGCAAGCTGGTCTTACATCCACTTAAAATTTAAAACCAGTGTATTTACTAACACCTATTTTTCATGTACTGTAACTCATCTACTTTCCAAGCCTTTTGTAGCTATTGCAAACTGAATTTTAGATCCAGAAAATGAATGTGTGTTTGGAACATGTTGAATATTGTTTGAAGTATTATTATTTAACTTAAAGACATGAGGGGCTTGAAGGGGCTATTTCACATCTAATCAAAACCTTAGGAACTATCAACAGAAAATCAGAAGATTACTGATTGCATTTAAGCTAAATGCAGGGAAATCCTCTTACAATGAATTCACTTTATGCTAAGAAAAGTGACTAGTAAGGAGTTCTTTTCTCCTTCTCTTTCTCCACAATCCCAGCTTGTTCTGGCCTTCACCATACACCCATATCCTAATCCACTCATTCTAATATCGCCCAGACCCAACAAGACAAAAATTGTTTCTTGGTCTCTCTGCTTGCCATCATTCATATCCTCTGACAGCCCCTACAGAAGGGCACATCAAATAGCCAAAGCAAACTTTGGCTTCAGGGTGAAATCCACATTCTATGGTTTTATCACCTCTGCCACAAATTTCCAAAGATCCTATCTCATTAGTTCAGTGCAATTACTAGAAATATTAACTGGATACTTTCACTGTAAACAGTTCAAGGTATAAACAAGACAGCATACAAAGAATGATGACTACAGTCTCAAAGCTTGTTAAAAAAACAACACTCCTATAGCACTTCAAAAGAGAACTTTCCCTGTAGATGATAAAATACAGAAGCCATTTCTCCTTGAATCTCACAACATTTCACCCTATAGCATCATCTTATTCTCAAGCCTATACCATTTCTCCAAAGAGCTGTGCTCTAACATCAAATATTTAGGACTAATATCTATTTCTCAAACAATTATAGTCAAGTCTCCATATGTCTGAAAAGAAAATGGAAAGTAAAATAATTCTCTACTACTGTTTTTCTAGAGAGAACACATAGCCAATTATAATCAAATTACAGGTCCTATATGTACTCACTTTACCAGATAACCCCAGTCACTCAGTAAAGCCAACTACACAATATTGGGGAGCTGTGAAGAATGCGTGACTTTGTAGAAGACCCTCTGATTACCATCTCACCTCATTTTGAGAAACAGCCTCATTTTTGAGAATAATCAGGTTCCCGGCACTCTGTCCACTTTGGCCTGTGAGGTGTCTGCTGTCTCTTGCTGCTGCTTGAGCTCCCCCGGGCCCAGGTCCTGTCTGAGCCCCTGTGTTATAAAACATGAAAGTATCACTCCCTGAGCCTGCTGTCAGACAGGCCTTGTAGCAGTAGGTCTTGGTGAGGGAGCCATTCCCTCGCACTTCAATGAAGTGAGGCTGCACTTTGAGGCCATGTGGTATCCTGGCATCAATATTGTTGTTGGCCTGTTTGTACAGTTCTGCAGGGCACCGCTCCCTCACTCCACAGAAGCCTCCACAGCACGCAGTGCCATATGCAGTATAGCGGTAGCACTTGATGATGCTCAAAACAATGATTGTCAAAAGAAATATAAAAGACACTGTGCTTAATGCTATTATTAGATAAAGTGTAATTTCTGAGTATGTCCGAGGACTCTTAACATGTCTCTGGGTATCAGGGAGGATTCTAGAAACTCTATCCACCACAGCTACTGTGATGGCTACAGAAGCTGACAGTGATGGCTCGCCATTGTCTCGGACCACCACGGTCAGGTTGAAAGTGGTTCCACTCTCATCTCCCATCTTCCTGGTAGTCCTAATTTCTCCTGTGTGAAGCTCTACTTTAAAGAGGTCCAGGTCAGAAGTCTGGGCCAGATGGTAAAAGAGCCAAGCATTTTGCCCAGAGTCTGAGTCCATGGCTATGACTTTAGTGACCAGGTAGCCAGCAGGGGCAGTTCGAGGCACCATCTCAATGGCTGCTGACGAATTGGTTGAGGTAGGGTACAGGATGTAAGGGGTATGGTCATTCACGTCTACCACATACACATTGACAGTCACAGTGCTGCTCAGTAGTGGGCTCCCCTTGTCCTGGGCCTCCACAGTCACAAAGAACTCCCGAAACTTCTCATAGTCAAAGGAGTTGACAGCATAAAGGCTGCCACTGGCACTGTTAATGGAGATATAGGAGGTGACTGGCAGCCCTTGAATCTCCCTCTCCAGGAGGGAGTAGGTCACCTCTGCATTCTCCTTTTCATCTGGGTCTGTGGCTTGCACAGTGCAGAGCAACGCCCCTGGCAAATTGTTCTCCTGGACATAGATGGAGTAGGAGTCCTTCAGGAAGCTTGGTGGATTGTCATTGATATCAGAGATCTCAACCTGCAGTGTCCGCTGGGATATGAGCTGTGGTACTCCCCCATCAGTGGCTATCACTGTGATGTTGTAGGCAGCCACTTGCTCCCTGTCCAGCGGGCCACTAACCACCAGTGTGTAGGAGTTTCCAAAGCCATTCAGTCGGAAAGGCAGTGTGGCTGCCAGACCCAGGCTCACTCTCTGGTTGGGGCCTGAGTCTTGGTCATTGACACTGAGAAGGGCCACAACGGTGTTGGGTGCAGCATCCTCAGGCACGGGGCTATATAGGTCCGTGAGCACCACCTCTGGTGCATTATCATTCACGTCCACGATGTCCACCAGCACCTTGCAGTGACCAACCATGGGCACTGGACCCCGGTCAGTCGCCTGCACGTAGATCTGATAGGAAGAAGCCTCCTCATAATCCAGCGCTCCACTTACCCGTACTTCCCCTGTGCTAGCGTCGATGCTGAAAAGCTGTCTTTCCCTGTCCGACGTGTAGCTGCTCAAGGAATACCTGAGCTCGCCGTTGGAGCCCTCATCTGGATCTGAGGCATTCAGCTTCACCACTAAAGTGCCTGGAGGCGAGTCCTCCCGAAGCTGGACGCGGTACGTGGACTGGTCGAAGGTGGGAGAATTGTCGTTAGTGTCCAGGACACGTACAGAGATCTGGGCCGTGCCGGAGCGGGCTGGGCTGCCCCCGTCCACAGCTGTAAGAACCAGGCGGTGCCAGACTGCCTGCTCGCGGTCTAGGCCCTTACGCAGCACCAGCTCCAACACCTTACTGTTCTCCTGCAGGGGTTTCAGGTCCAACTCGAAGTGCTCGCTGGGGCTGAGCTCGTATGTCTGCACCGAGTTGGCGCCCACGTCGGGGTCCTGCGCGCTCTCTATGTGAAAGCGTGCTCCGGGCGCCACCGATTCGCTTACCTGAAGCCGGTAGTCCGGCCGCGGGAAGCGCGGCGAGTTGTCGTTGATGTCCAGTACCTCCACCTCCACGGCGCTCACCGCCACGGGGTTGTGCGCCAGCACTTCTAAGCTGAGCAGGCAGCGAGGCCGCTGTTCACACAGCGCCTCCCGGTCAATGCGCTCGTTGACGAAGAGCGCTCCACTTGTCAAGTCCAGCTCCAGATAGCGCGGACTGGGTGCTCCCAGATGGTTGATGCGCAGACAGCCCGGCCCCAAGCGCCGCAGCTCTAGCCCCAGCGCGCTAGCCACGTTGCCCACGAGCGCACCGGGCGCCTGCTCCTCCGGCACCGAGTATCGCAGCTGGGAGGCCGCTGGACCCGGCAGCAGCAGCAGCAGCAGCAGTAGTAGAAGAGGCGGCGGCAGCAGCAGCAGCCAGGACATGGGCGGCCGGAGTCGTGGATGCTCTGTCGCTCCAGGTCTGGTGCCAGCCAGCTCCATAGCCACCGGCCGCGGCGGAGGCAGCGGGGCAGGGCCGGAGGCAGCTTCCTCCGCTGCGCTCCACGCCCGGGCCCCGCCTCCGCTCGTGCTGCCGGGCGCCCGCTCCCCACGGCTCACGCGCTAGCAAACGCCCGGGGTCGCTCCCCTCGTAGGGCCTCCGGAGGGCTCCTGGCCCCGCCGCCCCGCTGAGTCCCCATATCCAGGCTCCTCTGCTCGCCTTCCAGTCACTCAGCCTGGCTTCGCTTCCTGCCGCCGCCGCCGTCGCCGCCGCCGCCGCTGCTGTTCCAGGGGGAGGGTAAAAGGAAGCAGGAGAGGAGGGGGAGCTGTGCTCAGCAGGTCCGGCTCCGATTCCGCACCGAGGTGGCGGACGGCGTCCGGGACTGCTCAGTCCCTCCAGCCACTCCAGCCCCAACTCCTTCACCCTGGACCCAGCAGATCCCAGCAGACTGCGGGAACGCGGCCACTCCCTTTCTCCCTCCTCCCTGCCCCCTCTCCCGCTCGGTTCATCCAGTCTCCACAGTCCTTCGGCTGCTCAATGGGGTCTTGTAAGGAGATTATTGTGGGAAAAGCAGTTGTCTCTAGGACTCAGGCTATCAGCTCCCTAGGAAAAGATTTCCAAGCGCAATTCAGGAAAATAAACCGAAGGCCTTAGCAGAGTAGAGGCACCTACTCTGGTAGGTGGAGGCTCCACGTTCGAAGGAAACAAACGCAGGGGAGGTGCTCTGGGGTTACCGATGGAGATTATTTACCTGACCTCTGACATTTCCCCTAGAATACTCGTAAGTACTACAGAAAAGTGTTCAACTCCTAGTGCAAAGCGGGGGAGGAGCAGCACGTACAGTCTTCCTTAGGACCAAGCCTACACCTCGCATCCTGGGATCTAACTCTCAATTCTGCTCCTAGCCAAGTGGCCCTTCCTTTCAGTGTGTGCTTTGGCAAATAACCAACATTTCATGTTTAAAATTCTCTCTTTAAAAAATTGGCTCCATGAAACTGCAGTGGGGGAAATCTAGTAAGATTTTAAAGAGATTCTTCTCTCAAGCTTTTCCTTATTTTACTTCAAATCTTTTTCATTTATCACCCAAGACATTTTCTTTGTTCTTTCAAGAGTGATCTAAATTCCTTTCTCTAATGGATGACA
Source organism: Macroglossus sobrinus (assembly GCA_004027375.1). Classification (NCBI taxonomy): domain Eukaryota; kingdom Metazoa; phylum Chordata; class Mammalia; order Chiroptera; family Pteropodidae; genus Macroglossus; species Macroglossus sobrinus. Next base: position 40,983 of record PVKZ01003772.1, on the reverse strand, counting down.
ATGTCTTCTCAAGCCTGCAAAACCATTAAATCAAGAGAGTTACTCTTGATCTCCCATGCTTGGTTGGAATATGGCGTCCATCAATGCCTTGCAGTGAAAATTCGATTGTTAAGCAAAATATGGCAGGCTGGGATTTATCTTACGACAGCCTAGCAATTTCAGTGGCTGCAGCTCACCTTTCATAAATATAAGGCTCCTTTGCATCTCTGGGCCTTGTTTCCCCTAAGACTCCACCTTGTATTGTTTCATAGACAACAAAAAGACCACCACTTCTTTTCAGTGAGTGAGACGCAGAAAAATCAGAGGAAGCCTTTCAGTGCTATGTTATTGCCTCTGCTTCTCTGTTCTAAACATCTACTCTTCCCAGGTCTCATCCACCAGAGTTTAAAATCCATTGCCCCACAAGCAAAAAGCACTCACTAAAGTGTCACATTACTAAAATGTCCTTTCTTTTCTTCATCTCCTAGCATCCTCTCACTCCCAGATCTTCCTTTGTAGATCATTTTCTAGCTATGAACAGGAACAAAGCCAGAATAAGACCTGACATTTGGCATGCTTCCCTTCTTGAGGGGATAGTTGAGGGGCCAAGGCAATGATCCTGACACCCAGAATTCAAAGGCCTGGACTATCACATCCCTCCCTTCCACCCACCAAGTACACTCACTGACAGCACTCCTTGACCTAACCAATTGTATTCCAGAGAAGCTCCCAGCTTCCTATTACTGCTGCTTCTTATTTGTCCTCTTTTTTCCCTCAAGGGTACAGAGAGTGGGAAGCAATTTCCATCACATTCTATTCCTGTCTCCTTTCTTAGGTCTCTGGCTTCTCCTTCTCTGTCTACTTCCTCCCAAAATGTCCCTACAGCAACTTTGTCTCTGTTTGCTGTGGTAATTTGATCTCAGAAAGCTTTAAACTCTCAAGTGCATGAATTGTAGGCCTGGCCTTTGTCTTCACCCATTACTTATTTCTGAAAATAAATGGCTTATAAGTGGAATCAAGTTATAAGTTGTCAGGAATAATGACCTTTTCTTCCCTCATCTCCTCCCAAGCCCTCACATTTGCTGCCTCCTCTGCCCACAGCTCAGAATCCTGCCCACTGGGTACTGACCAAGCATGGACCTGCACCCCATGCAAGATCACAGGCACTTAAGGAAGAGATTAAAGTGACAGAAGCTTGGTAATGTTTTTAATGGAAGCCCCCAAGTGTCACATCTCGGGAGAAAGACCAGGGCTCGTCTTTTGGCAATCCTGTCATCTTCCAGCAAGGACACTTGCCAGGTTGTCCATTTTGATGTGTCAGGATCATAAGCTTCAATTAGTATTTAATCCCTCAATGACTGAGAAGGCAAACATAGAGCCAACACAAATTAGCCACCTCAAAGACATTGTCTAAAGAGATGGTATACTCTATATTTGGCACTACAATGATTTAGTTCCTCATACTATATTATACTATGACTCTTGCTTACTAGTTGGTGTAATGGGATTGCTTATGCTCCTGGCAAAGGCCCTGTCTACAAATATTAATGCTAATGCCTCAAATTTGCCACTATGCATTCTCTTCCCTTGGACCTTCAAGAACTCCCTATTAGAAAGCAGAAGAACACAGTGATTAGGAACACAGACTTTGCAGTCATTCACACCCCTACCAATGACCACCTACATGGCCTTGGACATGTTACTTAACCTAAGCTTCTATTTACTCATTTTACCTGGGGAAGATAATATTAAGTAAAACTCATAGGGTCATTATGATTACTTGAGATGATATATATAAATTTGCATAGTGACGCACAAGTACATTATTGCTATTATTATTAAAATGCAAAAATTTATTATCATCAGATAATACCTTGACAGTCTATGTATGGCACAGCCCTTTAGGTATCAAAAACAGATAAGCACCTGTAACTATGCCAGATAGGAAGGCCATGATGCGGTGGAAGATGAGTGTGCACCAAAGTTATGCTTTTTCAATTATTTCTAGAGCTTATCTTATATTTAGAAAACAGAAACCAGTCCCCTTCTTGCCACCAAGAAAAGAGATTTCTGCCATAAGAATTCCTTCAAGGGACTGATTTCTTCACAACAAATTCGCCTTTTTAGGATATGTGAAAATACTTCAGCAACAAAGTGCAGAAGAGTTCCCAAACATGCTATCATCTCCAGCACCCAATATAGACTTGACACAGAAGTAGTTAATGTTTTTTTGAACAGAACTAAATTTACAACTTTGCTTGTATAATTCTCTCAAACAGAAATCTCTCCATTTCTCTCCCCATTTCTAAATCTTACATACATTTCAAGGTCCATCTTAAAACCCACCTAACCCATGAAACAGTGTCTATTCTAAACATAATGGTCTTTTTTTTCTCTTTCACAGTCTACCACATATCCCCGAATGCTGACATATGTCATTCTTTAATTCATCAAAATGCTTTAATATTATTTCTTTATTTTAATAAGCAACCGGCAAGCAGATGCCATGTCTTGTATTTGTGTTGATTCTTCTCAGTGGGAAACCTTATAAATACTCAATAATAAGTGATAATTCTTTCATATTCAGATCTGTTTTTAGCAAATTCAGGAAGAACTGCTACAATTCAAGCACTTCCCCTTTGTTGTATATGGATGGACAGACCATGTCTAATGGATAAGGGCTCAAGAGCCTGCAATAATATTTACTATAGTTTTCTTTCTTTAAAATTTGAAACACAAAGTATTTCTAACCTGGAGAATTAAATTCCACGGATAAAGGTGCTGGATTCTAAGAAAGACTGCCCCCAGATTTTATGTTATTCTTTTTACTTTATAATAATAAATTATAAAATAAAGCAATTACTTGTTCATAACTAACAAGAAAAGTGACACAATAAGAGAAGTTCTGTGATAAGGCATGATTTTGTTTACCCCCATGCTGGACAAGAACTTGGAAATAGTGTCTTAATTGTATCCTTTAATTCTATTTGTAAAATGCATCTATCATGAGGTCACTGGGCACAGGAGCAAAACCAATCACAACACAACTGTATTAAGCCTCTAAGAAAAATACTGGTACTCCATGAATCTAATACACATAAATTTTCCTTTTTCTATTATTAGCATCAAAAATCATTTTACTTTGGGGAATCAAACAATCTGGAGCCCTTTGGCCACAGGGCAAGTGGACATGATATGCTCATTAGTTTGATCAAGCTTTGGGCTGACCATTATGAGAATATCTGTCAAATAAGGAAGGACTTAATTTTCATTTTTAAAGCTGTGTATTTATGTTTTCCACAAACTGAGCACATGATATGTAATTTAAAAGCAAAAGCAAATGAACATCCCAATGTTTAATCAAACTATTCAATTATGTTGGGGTTTTGCTTCACTATTGGTATTCCCGATTGAGATGACCTAACAAGAATCATTGAATGTTTAAGGTTGAGAGATATTTAGAAAGTATCTCACCTAAATTCTTTATTTTTCATTGATGAAAATGTTTAAGCAGTACTCAAACCTCAAGATCAGTGAAGAGATAGGAAGCATAAAAGTGCTTATAAATAAGTTAAGTGTATGTAGCAAGATGATCTTACAAATGTGACTAAAGAACCAGATTTTCTGTTTTTAAGAAGTGCCCTTGAGAATGTTATAAATTCCTTCAAAACTCTAATATTACTAAAGCAATTGTTTATGAGCAGTCAGAAATAAAGGCATTCATACTGGGGATTGCTTTTCAACTCAAAAGTGGTAACATCAACCCCATCAGAGACCAAAAAAAAAAAAAAAGTAGCCATTTTTTATTTTTAGTTGCTAGAATTACTGATAAGGGAAATGCTGCAGGCACAGTGTATCTGGAATTCATGGAAATGTTAAAGTCTCCCAATATGCTTGCAGGCCAAATGAAAAAAGAAAGGCTATAAGACAGTATAGTTAGGTAGTTTTATAATTGTTTGAATAACAACGCCAAAGAGTGTTTATTAATGTCAATCTGGAGGGAGAATCCCAGTGGGTGACTGCAGAGATCCACTCACCCTTGGTCTTATCCCATTCAACATTTTATCAATGACTCAAGACAAGGAAGCATCAAGTTTCCAAGCCAAGTCAGCAGCAAGTTGAGTGATTTGGAATAAGGTTACAACTGCCTGGGTGAAGCCATATTTCTAATTCACTAAAATTACTAACAGTGTTCTATTTGAGATTTAATACATGCAAGAAATTTGTGAGTTTGTATTTAAGCTAATTTCTGGCTTCTAGTGTTGCTATTAAAACCAGTTCCAAGTTTCCATTCATCACTTGGAGCCTTTTATTTTAATAGAAAACTTTGCTTGGCCCTGTTTCTCCTCTGCAATTCTTAGGATTTTAGCCATAGAATAAAATAAGATGGTACTTTGGCACTTGAGAACATCCTTGTTCCCAAGTGGGCTTTAGTCAAAGCATTCATTAATTTGGATACTTTTTATCTATTTCAAAAAATCTAGATATCTAGATATTATTGAAGTGCCTTGAATTTGAACTATTTTCCAAGATATGACCTAAGCTCAGTCTAAATGAAGGCCACGGTTTCTCTTTTCTATACCTATAGTGTTTGCTGCTGGAAAAAAAACTAAACAAACCTATATCTCTGCCTAAGAGTATCAAGTAATTAATTGTTGGCTCTCTGGGTTCCCCTTGCTTCCTGATGCCTTAGCACTTATTTCTCTATATATTATCCCATTTAATCCTCACAAAAGCCCAATGAAGGTGAAGAAATTGGATCCCCAAAAGGTGAAGAAATTTATCAATATCTACAGGAAGTTTTTTCCATGCCCATTTCTTGAGATTGTAACACATCTGACCACTATGCATGCACTTCTAACTAAGAATTGTGTTATTCAAATACCAAATTATTATTTTACAAACCTGAAATTAAAGTTATGTTGACTATACCTGAATTTTAAAAAAATTATATTGTTAGTCACAAGCTATTAATTTTCGAGTATTTTATATGGGAACCTACTCAATTGTGTTCATAACTACAAATTTCTTTTTCTTTTAGAGACGTCAATTGAATCTTCTGAATATATTTTTAAATGGCTGGCCTAAGCAAAATTATGCTAAATACAATTGTGTTTCATATCCCAATCTCTTCTTTCAATATTATCTTTCCACCTACAATATTCTGCCTAAGTAACAGTTCTACAAATGACTTGGACATTTCTAATATAAACCAACTCATGTTCTCTTTGTGATATATTTTGTTATATAATTTCTTCAGCAGTTATGTATACAACACATTATAAGATAGATAAAATATAAATCCTCTAAAAATTAGCCACATGGAGATGTACTATATTTTCGGTGAATATTAGAAGATCCTTTAAGGCATTTTGATGAGATAATTAACGTAACCTAAAACCTTTCTTTATCAAACTTATTTTATCAAAGTTATTTGAAAAAAACGTAGATTATTCAATTCTGTGGTAATCTCAGAATTTTTTACAAAGCATATTTTTAGGTAGTAAGACCTGGAGTTAAATTCCACTAGCAATTACAGACCACAACCTCACTTCAAGGTCTTAAATCATAGTGTATGCTTAGATCATGAAACTAGGTAGAGCCATCTTGTAGAAATCCTGCTTGATATAGAAACAGACTCAAAGACTCAAGATCAGGCTCTACTACTTATTAACTATGTCTTCTTGGGAAAGTGGTTTAATTTCTCTAGTAATTAAAGGTAAGTTAAAGAAAACATAATACTACAAAAAAATTACTGCTAGACATTTATTGTGATGAAGCATATAAAAATTTCATTACATAAATTCTCAATGATTATTAGCCAGAAAAAAAAAGAGGGGGCAGCATAGGATAGAAAGTCTCATGGAATTATCCAAGTAATCTGAGGAGAAAGGAGAGATAAGTCAAAAGAAATAGAAAATCCAAGCTTCTGTATACTCTCTTTATCTGTCACAAGGAAAGGAAGCATACTCTACTTGACTCACAGAATTGAGAAGAAATAGTACTTGTTATTTATACAGCATCTCTAAACTAACAGTTTTAAAGATCTTAAAATCATTTAACTTGGTGCATCTACAACTTGACGTTGGTTGATGATAACTTCAGCTTTTCAGTACTGAATAGGGAAAAAAAAATATACAAAACTTCCCCCAAATAATCAACACAAGTTTGTGACTTTATTTATCTAAAATCTACTGGGCAATTCTGTATTAAAGCCAGTTAACCAGAAACAATAGAGTAATAACTTTAACAAAGGTGTAAAATTATAGCAGAGAATGGTGTAATAATTTACTAGAAATACAGAGTTGATTTCAAGCAAAACTGGTAAAAATTTCACTTTCTCTCTTTCTAATTCAATGTTACATCCATTATAACAGAGTTGTCACCCTAGAATATTCAATATCCTTTTTAATTAAAATTTCATCATAGCCTCCCATGATTGGTTTTCTGCAATGCTCTTTGATTCAATTATGATCAGTTCATGTAAAATTTCAACTGTATATGAAACATTTACTGGTTCATAAATCAATGTATACATAGAATACAGAGGACAGCTATGCCTCCTAGGATATGTGGACTTAGTGTGATATAAACTAGGAGTTGAAGAATAAAGAGGATTTTCAAATTATAAAAAGTCATGATTTGCAAAGGGTCAATAATGATGTCCTAGGAAAAGTAGTAACTAGCCTGATAAAGTCAGACAGTTAGTTTCCTGGGTACAAGGATGAATATTTCATCCCTGGTTAAAAAATCCAGCTATAATTCTGGAAAGTTGAGAATTATAGGTGGGGGGTAGGCACAGCAAACTATCATTGATTATTTTCTATTCTTATTCCTCCACCCCAATGTATTTGAAAAACATCACAGAGGGATTCAATAGTGTTATAACAGGAAATTCCAGCTTGGAAATACAGGAAGGACGTAATCATATTCTTCTCCATAATAACCATTTTAAAAACTCTTATATGATAGTCTAATGAAGCAAGTTTTAAATTCAGATTCACCAAGCATTCATTTAGTATCTAGTATGTGACAGTCCCAGAGCTAAGTGTGTTCCCATATATCACCAAATTTAATTCTCACTAAAGAAATATTTTAATATGCATTAAGGTTATTGAGTGAATATCAAAAGTGAATGGAAAATGATAAATTTATAGATACAAAGAATAGAATGGTAATTGCCAGAGGTGGGGCTTGGGGTTTGAGGGATGGGGAATGGACAAAATGGGTGAAATGTGGTTAAATGGTACAAATGTCCAGTTATAAAATAGATAAGTCAAGGGAACTTAATGTCCATGCTGGACTTAAGTAATGTAATGTCCAGCATGGTGACTACAGTTAATAATACAAGAAGAGTAGATCTTAAAAGTTCTCATCACTGGAAAAAATTATAACTATGTGTGGTGATAAATACTAACTAAACTAATTATGATGATCATTTTGTAATATATACAGATATTGAATCATTATGTTGTACATCTGAAATTAATATAATGTCATATGTCAGTTATATCTCAATTAAAAAAAGTGAATGGAGTAAAACCTGTTTGCAAGCAAGAGCACTTTAGAACTATCCAATCATCCCCATTCATCATTTATCTTCAAAGCAGAAAAAATTTTAATGTTCAGATATAGGCATTCATTTTGTTCTTTGATTTAGAATTTAGTGGTTATTAAGCTTTAGTGTACATGAGAATTTCCTGGTAGGGTGGAATCAACACAAATAGGAAAATTTGTACTTAAAAAGATGTATGTGACTTTTCAAGCTTAATATTACTTAAACATAATATTAACCATATACCCTTACTTTGGAACTAACTCTTGAGTAATATGTTATTGCACTGTATTTCCATTTATTTCTACCTACTTTCAATTATTTTTTTATTTTTAAAACTGAGAATTTATCTTAAAAAATATTGCCTTAAGTTAGAGTGTCAGAATCTTAACTGCAGAGATAAATCAGAATAAAACAATCTCACTACATTCTTATTAAAAGAATACATGTCCACTTTCTGATGCTGGTGAACTTTTCATCATTCAACTTTTATTGAACATTAACTTTGTGACAAGGAGTGAAGTAAACCCTAAACATCTATACCACTTTCCTAGTACCGCTTACATATAGTTTTAATTTACATATTGTATTAGAGTTAGGTGTGCACATAACTTATCTCTCCTGCTCAACACATTTAAGGACAGGGTTGGCTCAACATTCATTCTACAAATGCTGATTGAATGACTATTATGTGTCAGACATTCTGATGGCTATTGGAAACACTATGGCAAAAGAAATAGGCATGATATTGATCATCATGAAGTACTGCAGCGAGGGAAGTGGATGATAAACAAGTGAATAAATAATTTAGAAGTAGGCAAGAAGAGTGATAAATGTCATTAAATAAACAATCAAGAAATGATAAAAGATACCTGAAGGAAATGTATACTTAGATATGGACATCAGGGATGGTCTTTCTGGGGAGGTGACATTTAAATTGTGACCCAAAGGATGAGAAAGAGCCATCAGTGAAAAGAATAGTGGGGAGAGCATTCCCTGCTGAGGAAACAGCAAGTGTGAGGGCACTAACCTAGGAAAGTCTAGGGTATTCATGAAGATTAGAAAGATAGCCAGTGTAGCTAAAGCATAAGAAGCAAGCAGAGAGTGGCAGACATGGGTGAGGAACAACTAGGGGCCACATCTTATGGTCTTATACATTACCATAATGAGTTTGGGTTCTACTCCATTTATTCCAAGGTAAACCACTGTAGGTTTTAAACAGGGGTGTGAGATGATCCAATGTATATATTTTAAAACATTATTGTAATTGCAGGGGTGGGAGGCAGAGGTGTGGGAAAACCAGTTACAATGCTATTGCATCCATCCAGGGGAGATAAGACAATGGCATGGACCAAGGGAACAGTTGTCAGTTGAAGATGAACCCTGTAAGCTAAATTTCAAAGACAGAATTTACAGGACTGATTAATGAGAGGACAAACTCCCCTTGAGAGAGGAAGTTTATCAAGAATGGCTCCCCAGTTTTCAGCATGAAGAACTGAGTGGACAATGTTATCAAATTCTAAAAAGACGGTGAGAAGAGATGGTCTGAGCAGGTCTGGAAGTCAACTGTTCATCTTTAGACTGTGTGAATTGCCTGAGAGAAAGCCAAGCAGAGATATTAAGAAATAGGATATGAGAGTTTGGAAGTCAGCAGAAGGGTCTGAGCCGAAGAATTTAAAATGACAGATGAATTAATATTTTCTGAATGAATGTGGACACTGGGTAAAGCTGCAAAGTTATCTTTATCCTTTAATAGCACTTCCTGTACTGGCCTTACTCTCCTTTTCTACTGCAGTGATGTTCCTTATGTATTATATGGAAGTCTCCTCCTGAAGTGGTTACAAAGTTGTACAAAATCAATGACCTACCCATAGCAAAGGTTACTTGGTGCTTTGGAAATTCCTAGAAGCAACTAATGAAGAAAAAAACATCTGGGGACTACTATCCAGTAAAAGTATAAATGCTTGTACTGTTGTAAAACAGCTTCTGTTGTATACACATGTGCTTTTTGAAAAAGTGAACATATAGCCATATATTTTAGGTTTTTAAAAGACAAATTTAGTTATACTTCCTGTGTGATTTATTTTTATTTTTTATTGGTCTTCTACTTATTTTATTTAGGTTCAATAATATTAAAAATATATGCTGCTTATATAAAATTCAAATCTTCTAGAATTATAAAAAGCAAAAAAAGTGAAAGTCCTTTCAAATTCCATTGTCCCATAGACTACACCATTAACAGATAATTGTACATCCACCCAGACTTTTACCTATTTATATATAAATATCCACATTTATATACTTTACCAAAATGTAACCATACTCTACACACTACCATGCAACTTTCTTTAGTTATTTTTTACTTATATATAATGGGCATCCTTCTGTGTTAGTACATATAATTCCGTTTCATTATTAGTAATGGCTGTATTATATTTATTATATGGATATTTCATAACTTATTTTTATTTCATGATTGAATATTTAGATGCATTTCTAAAAGTATGTATGTGTATGTCTGTGTGTTTATTCTGAGAGGTAGTTAGTTAAAAGTATGCACATTTTAATTACAGTTAGATGTGCCAAAATGCTTCCCCAAATATTTGTGCCAATTTATACTCTCAACCAATGGTAAATGAGCCAATTTCTGATTTATCTCTAAAATCATTAATTCGTAATGTAGTAAAATAAACACAGGATTATGTTGACAGCAATATTTTGTTTTTATTAACAAAAAAGATCTCATATTATAATGCATTTCATATGGCTCCCATAAATACCTAAACACTCACTGAGGCAGTCATCTCACTTCTCTGAATTTATATTACTTAAATTGACTGGTTTTAATAGTTTTTTTTATATCATCTTTATACTACGTCCATCAGGGTTAAAGTGTATACCTTTAAGACTATACATTTCTTGGTAACTAACTCTCCAAACATTCATTCAACCTCTTAGCCAGAGATCAAGAAATTATTAAAGTTAATTCATTTCCCCACCATTGTAGCACAGCATGACAGATAACCCTCAGTTTCTCTAGCATGAGGAACAGAGGAAGAAGCCAGTAGCAACCACAACCACCAGAGGTTGAGGCAGCAGGGGTGGGGAAATTCTTGAGTGGAAAGAGCCACTAAAGTGTTCAATAATATCATGACCGACCCAATCAACACTTCAGCGATCTCTTCTTACTTGACTTTCCTGTGACTTCCTATAACTGCAACCAACCATTCTTTAAACATTCCTCTTTTGATTTGGATAAAGCACCCATTCCAGGATTTCCCCCCTATATCTCCTACTGTTTCTTCTCCATTAGGTTGTGGACTTCCTTTCTCTCAGAACTTTAAATGTGGTCCCTAAGATTTTGACCTTGTCCCTCTTTTTTTTCCCTCCCACTTTATTCATAGTTCATAGATAGTTTCATTCACACTCCAGACTTCAATGATCACCTTTATGCAGAAGACTCAAAATCCATATTTAGAATTCAGACCTTCCTCAGATTAACAAATTCATCTGCTAAGGTCTACCTCTACCTACATGACATGAACTAATCATGTCCATGAACTTTGATAGTGCCTATTTCTTATTTTACTATATCCCTCACATTTAGTAATCAAGCCCTATTGAGTCTACCCCTTATATCACATTAAATTTCTTCCCTCTAGCCTCAGTTTAATTCTTTATCATTTCTTACCTGAATATCTCAGTAGTAGTTTAATCTTCTTTCCTCCACTAAGTCCTATCCAATGAATACTATATGACTAATGATGTCTAACTAAAATTTAATTCTGATAATGAAACTTCTACATCTTAAACTCTTTTTTTCAATTTTTTTTTCTTAGTGATATTCCTAGAGGTAAATCTTAGGGGAAAAATGTTGTCATGTTAAGGGAAAACAATAATCCCAGTGGAATTTTTATTAACATAGAGCCAAAGTATATTTGGGGAAAATATACTTTTGTAATATTTCATCTAAGAATACATTATCCCATTCTATTTATATAAAATTTTAAAATATTTTTCAACAAAATTTTATACTTATACTTTACATTTCTCACTAAAGTCATTCTTAGGTATTTTATGTTTATGGCTCTTCTGAATGAGATCTCTCTTTGCCATTATATTTTTTACTATTGGAAAATATAAAAATTATAATTACTTGGATGCACATCATCTACCTTGGCAACTTTATATGATTTGATACAAGAAAATTCAAATAATTTTTAATCAACTTACTTTGATTTCCTAAGCACATAGTTCACCATTGTTAATGTACATGTATATTAATGTAAACATAACTTGTATAGTTACATTTTTAATCTGGAAATAATCCAAATTATAATACATACTGTTAGTGGAATATATATAGTTATTACAATTATGCTGAGAAAGAATTTATAATAACATAAGACCTTATGTAACTATATTTAAGTGAGAAAAAATATTAATTTAAAATGTATATACTTTCCTAAATTCCAATATATTCTATAATGAGGACATTAACTTTATAATCAAATATCAGATATTTAAATATGATTATAATTATTTTTTAAAATATACATGGAACATGTTTTTTTAAATGAAGTTATGGAAATATATAGTTGTGATTGTACTTTGATATTGGGATTACAGATGATTTCTTCTTTTCCCAAAATGTCTGTTATGATCATGTAGTATTCTTTAATGGGAAGTTTATTTTTAGATCTTTATTCATCCTTACTGGCTCCCTATCTCCTCATGATAAAATCTAAAATGTTAAGCACTGCAGTGAAGGACCTTCTTAATCTGATTCTTATTTACCTTTCTAGCTTCAACTTCTACGTGCTTACACATATAAGGTGTACTCTGGCCAAAATGAACTATTTCCATCTTCTCTTATGCTTTCTTATTCCTTTATCCTTTTATGGCTTTTGCTCTGCCTGAAATAGTCATTCTCCACTCTACCTCCTTGCTTCCCAAATCATCCCTTAATATTCTGCTAAAGAGACATCTTACATGGGAAGATTTCCTGGCCTGCCCTAGTCCTTCATCAAACACCATACTGAGTTAGTTGTTTCCCCTCTGTGCTTCCTAAGTAGCATGTATTTGTTTCAATTGTTGCTCAAAAATGATTGTATTATGATTGATGGTTTACTTGTTTATCATTGAGGTATCTTTTAATGTTATAGATTATATATTATTTGTCTTCACATCTTAAGTGTCTCAGTCTTCAAAAAAGTATTTAAATGGAATTACTAGAATAGAGAAATATAGAAATAGTTTTATGTCAAGTAAAGCCACAAATAACACTTTTAATGAAAATAATTATCTGAATGTTTAAGTGAAAGCATGTGCTCTCTTGGTTCAGTTACTAAGTATTTCAAAGTAGATTAGATCTCTGGACTATTTTTTTTCCAAAATTAATAATAAATCTCCCTATCAGAGTTGGGCAAAAATTAAGATACTGTTATTTTCAAAGGAAAAGTAATTCAAATATTTTGAGACATACATAAAAACATTTTAATATTACTTAGATGTAATCTGCTGGTGTTAAAACTATATGAAAGAGAATTTCAAATAATGTTAGCCTAAATTATTCAGAGCAGCCATCCTACTGAAAGCAACTAAATATTCTGGATAAAATATTAAAACAATTATCTTAAAAGCTTGAAAATCTGACAAGATAATGGGGGACTTCGAGGACAAATTCTGGAGAAAGCTTAAACCCAGAGAGGTGAGCAGAATATTGAACTTTGTTTTTGTTCTAAAAGTGTTTGCTGACACAACTGTGGACACAAATTCAGATAACTTGTAGGGTGAAGAAGACAGAAATTAAGGACCAGGATGTACATAAGATAAGGAGTGTTATAGTATCTACATTAGCCCAGAGAACTGCTGAGGAGTTTGACACATCACCAACCAGGACAGAGGAAAAACAGGAAAAGAAAAAATTCGTATAAACTTGTGGTTTGATACTGGACATCCTGCAGAGTTTCACCTGGGTAATTGGGCAGTCTAAGTAGTCCAGGACCCTCAAGTCTTGAATTTGGTTTCAAGTGGTTTACAATTAGTAGTATGAAGCAACTGGCAGATGTAACTGGAAATCTATCATGAAGGAAGGCACTTTCATTCAAGATTTCAAGAGATCCTGACAAATATTATTTTCAGTGTAATGACTAACACAAGTCAAAAAGATCCGGTGCGCATGGATCAAAAACCAGCTGAAGCCAGCAGGAACATCCTTGCAGACTTCAGACTCTAGAATTATCAGACAGAGATTTAATATATTTAAAGAAATAAAAAAGCAAGCTTGAAAACATTTTCAGGGAACAAAAAAATAATAATAATAAATGTCAGCAAATTTGAATAATAATTAGAATTTTTTAAATAAAAAAACTAGTAAGAAAACTAAAAAATTCAAAGGATACTTTTAACAGCATACTGGACACAGAAGACAACAAAATAAGTAAAACTGAAAGAAAGATAAGAAGAAATTACTCATAAAATAGCACAATGAGACAAGAATGGAACCCAGAGATAGTGAGGACTTCAATGAGAAGACAGTGAGCACTTTAATGCGCCAAAAAGAAATAAATGCCAAACTAGAAATCTACAGCTAGAAAAATATCTATCAATAATGACATTTCACACAAATAAAAACTAAAATATTTCATCACCAGCTGAAGTAGAGATAAAGGAAGTCATTTCATAATGTTAAGTTTCAATTTAGCAGGAAGATACTACAAATTTAAATTTGCTTAAGTAGTTAAATTTAAAAAAAGAGCCTCAAAATATATGAAGCAAAAAACTTACTGAAATCCAAGGAGAAGTAAACAATTCACCATTCATAGTGGGACTCTTTAACTTAACTTTCTCAGTCACATGAAATAACAAGAATAAAAAAGAATACAGAATATTTGAACAACACAATTAACAAATGACTTAACAAACATACAGAGTACTACTACAGATAATTTCAGAATACTGCCTTTTCATGAACATGCACAACATTTACAATGACTGGCAGCCTAAAATACTATGAGAGTGAATGATATTCAGTTACCCACAACAATGTGGATAAATCTCACAAGTAATCATATTTAGGAAAAGATGGCAAAACAAAAGAGTATATGCTGTATAATTCCATATATATAAAGTATAAGAACAGCAAAACTAATTAAGGCTGTTAGAAGTCAGAATAGTGATTACCCTTGGGGATTATGACTGGAGCTTCTGCATTGCTGACAATGTTCTGTGTCTAGATCTGTGTGCTAGTCACATGGGTATGTTCAATTGTGAACATTTATCCACCTGTACATTCATGATGTATGAACTATTTGACATGTATATTATACTTCAACAAACAAAAAAAAATTTCAAAAAATGACTATATGATGGGCTGCAAAGAAAATTTCAACAAATATCAAAGAATTAAAAACACTGGATACAGTGGGATATAATTAGAAATCTATAACCATAAGTTATAGATTATGTCTATGTTTAGAATATCTCTTACATATTTAGATATTGAAAAAAATTCTGAATAACCTATGAGTCAAAGAAAATATCACAAATGAAATTAGAAAATATATTGAATGTTTGATAAAGAAAATATTACATACGAAAATTTGTGATGGAATTATTGAAACTTTATGTCCCAGACTATGTTTAATTTTGGTAAATGTACCATAGGCATTGTAAAAGAGTTTGCAGTTCTTGGGTGATTTTATAAACACACACACACACACATTTGTTATTCCTGTTATTCAAATTTTCTATATCTTTATTGATTTTCTTTTGTCTCTTTGTTCTCTTTCTGAACAAAGTATGTTAAAATTTCCCATTCTGGTTATGAATTTTTCTATTTCTCTTTGGAGTTCAGCCATTTTGCTTAGTATAATTAAAGATGATATTATTGTGATGAAATTTATTATTGTTTTATTTTCCTGTTGGATTGATTCTTTTACCATTACGTAATGTCCTATTTTACCCATAAGATTTCTTATCTAAAGGTCTAGTATAAGTGATATTTGTATAGCTAATTATATAGTTTCCTTTTGATAAATATTTACATGGTATCTCTTTCCATTCTTTTACTTTCAACCATTCTTTGCTCTTTTAGTAAAGGTGTGTCTCTAATAAATGACATATGGTTGTTTAATTTCTGATCAGTCTATCTTTATTAATTGGAGTGTTTTATCTTTTATAATTACATAACTACTGATATACTTAGATTTAAATCTGTCAGCTTACTATTAGTTTATTTATTTATTTATTTATTTATTTATTTATTATGTATGCATACAGTATCTGGTCTTCCTAGGTAGTCTCCCATCCAAGTACTAACCAGGCCTGACCCTACTTAGCTTCTGAAATCAGACATCGGGCTTGTTCACAGGGCATGAACCCAGGATCTTCTGCATGTAAAGCAGACATGCTAACTGCTACACTATAAAACCACCTCCTAGCCTAGCCTTTCTAAGTTGTCCTTTTTTCCTTTCTTGCCTTGTTTTAGATTAAGTATATTTTTATCCTGTTGTTTTCTCATCATTAACTTATTGGTTATACATTCTTTTAGTATTTTAAATGGATTATCCTAGAAGATAAAACATGCATTCTTGACTTATTAAAGTCTAATATAAAATTTTACTTTTATCACTTCCAGGACAATGCAATGGCCTTAAAGTCCTTTAATTCTATTTACTTTACTCCATAATTTTTGCTATTGTTCTTATATTTTTCAGTCTTTTATATTTTAAATTCTACTATGCATTATTGTTGTTGTTTTATTCAGTGAACATATTACCTCCTCTCTTCCTTCCTTTCTTTTAGATTTCCTTCCTCTCCTTCTTTCTTCTTTCTCTCCTTCCTCCCTTCCTCCCTCCCTCCCTTTCTCCCTTTCTTCATTTGTTCCTTCCTTCCTTTCATCCTTCTTTCTTATTTATGCCTCTACCTGAGGATATTTCCCATATACCTAAAGAAATCTCTTGCTATTTCCCTTATTGCAGATCTGCTTTAGATGCATTTCTTCAGTGTTGGTCATTTGAAAGTGTTTTTATTAACCTTCCTTTTTGAAAGATATTTTTGCTAGATATAAAATTCTAGGTTTGCAGATGTTTCTTGAAGCCCTTTGAAGATGTCATTTCATTGTTTTCTGGCTTCCCTTTTTGAGGGGGCGAGCTTACAATACTGTGAGCTCATTTGAAGATAATGACGTCTTATTTTCTGGTTGTCAAAATATGGTTCATTATAAAAACTAATAAAATCAAAACTTATCCCCAAAAAGAGAAAAAATACCAATATGAGGTATGTAAAAAGAAACACCACTATAGTACCTGTATCATTAAAATAATAATAGAAAATATCATAAACAACTTTAAGCCCATATTATTATACAATTTAGATTAAATGCACAAATGTATTAGAAATCACAATTAACTAAACTGATATAAACTAGAAAGTAATCTGTATATTTCCATGACTATTACAGATTTTTAATTTATAGTTTAAAACATTTTCATGAAGAGAACTCTATTCTATTAAGGCTTTATTCTTAATTTTTCTAAATGTTTATGGGAGAAAAAATACTAATTTACAAAAACTTTCCAAATAACTGAAAAACAGTAATACTTCTCAACTTACTATATGAGGCAAGCACAGCCTTGACAACAAACCATGACAAAAACGTTACAAGAATATCTAATAGCCAAAGTGAGAAGCTGACACAAGTGTATATTAATATGTATTTAAAATTACTATGAATGACAAAAGAATAAATAGACCAATGAAACAGAACAGAGAATCCAGAAATAGACACAAATATCTAGTTATTTCATTTATGACAAAGGGAGCAATGCAGAGTAGTGAGAAAAGGATGATCTTTTTATTAAATGGCACTGTATATATAGAAAATCCAACTGGATTTACACATGGCAGAAATGAATCTCAGCTCCTACATTACACCATACTTTAAAAAATAAGTTCAAATGAATTTAAGAATCTATATGTGCAAGTTAAAACAAGAAAGCTGCTGGAATGATGGCAACCAATAAACAAATATGGCTATTTAAACTTAAGCTAAAATTAATTAAAATTAGTAACATTAAGAATTCAGTCCTACAGTTTCAACTAGCCACATTTCAAGTGCTCAGTAGCCATATATCTTAAATACATAGATTTAAAAAATTTCCAATATATCAGAAAGTTCCATCAGACAGCAATATTCTAGAAGATAATATAGGGGCTTATGTTCATTTCATAATCTTGAAGTAGGCTACATTTTCTTTAAAAGGACAGAAAGAGTACTAAGTAAAAAAGAAAATATTTTAAACTGGTTTTCATTAAAATTAGAAGTTTCTGTTATTCAAAAGACATCATTAAGAAATAAGGAATATTACTATGTACTATTATGGATCAATTGCAAGTTTACATTTTTTAAGTGACAAATCAAAGTGGAGAAGAATATATTGTATGTTATAATTTATCTTAAAAAGTAATGCAATAAATTTTGAAAAATTAAAAAAAAACTATTTATTTTGCAATTCTAACAAAAAGAATAAAATACCTAGGAATAAACTTAATAAAGGATGTGAAGGACCTATATACTGAAAACTACAAGACATTATTAAAAGAAATTGAAAAAGACACACAAAAAAATGGAGAAAAATATTCCGTGTTTATAGATTGGAAGAATAAATATAGTTAAAATGGCCTCATTATCCAAAGCAATAATATAGATTAAATGCAATCCTCATTAAAATTCCAATGGCATATTTTTAAAGAAATAGAACAAAAAAAATCATCAGATCTGTATGAAACACAAAAGACCCCAAATAGCCAAAGCAATCCTGAGAAAAAAGAACAAGGCCAGAGGTATCATACTGTCTAACTTCAAGTTATACTACAAAGTGACAATAATCAAAACAGCATGGTAATGTCAGAAAAACAAATACCAATGGGGCCCAGAAATAAACCCACTTATATATAGACAAATAAGATTTAACAAAGGAGTGAAAAACATACAATGGAGAGAAGAATGTCTCTTCTAGGTGCTGGGAAAATTGGAAAGCCACATGCAAAAGAATGAAAGTGACTGCTATTTGTCACTATATAGCAAAATTAATTCAAAATAGATAAAAGACCTAAATATAGGACCTGAAATAATAAATTGCATAGAAGAAAACATAGGCACTAAATTCATGGACCCTGGTTTTAGAGAGGATTTGATCAATTTGACCTCAAAGGCAAGGGAATTAAAAGCAAAAACAAATTAATGGGACTATATCAAACTAAAACATTTCTGTGTAGCAAACAAAAAAACAAAAACAAAAAAAACTCACCAACAAAAGAGGCAACTGAATGAACAAGAGAAGATATTTGCAAACAATGCCTCCGATGAGGGGCTAATATCCAAAATATATAAAGAATTCATACAACTCAACAACAACAAAAAAACAATCTAGTTAAAAAATGGGCAGAACACCTGAACAAATACTGCTCTCAAGAAGACATATTATCAGCCAACGGACATATTAAAAGATGCTCAACTTCACTAGGTATTAGTGAATTTTGCAAATCAAAATAACAATGAGATACTACCTTACACCTGTAAGAATGGCTATTATCAACAAGTAATAAGTGTTGGAGATATTGTGGGGAAAGGGAACCCTCATACACTGCTGGTATAAATGTAAATTGGTACAGCCACTTTGAAAAACAGTACGGAATTTCCTCAAAATATTAAGAAGAGAATTACCATATGACCCATCAATCCCTATTCTGGGTAACTATCCAAAAAACTTGAAAACATTTATCCATAAAGATATATGCACCCTAATGTTCAATGAAGCTTTATTAATGGTGGCAAAGACATGGAAACAACTGAAGTGTCCTTTGATAGATGACTGGATAAAGAAGATGCAGTACATATATATAACTATTACTCAGCCATAAGAAAAAATGAAATATTGCCATCTGCAACAACATAAATAGATCTTAAAATAATCATGCAAGCAGAATAAGTCAGACAAAAAAACGAGAACAATATGATTTCACTCAAATGTGTGATATAAAACTGAAAGCAACAATGAACAAGACCGACAAAAACTCATAGACACAGACAGCAGTTCAGTGGTTACTAGAGGGAAAGTGGAGTGTGGGGAGGTTGATAAGGGTAAAGGAGTCAAGTATACAGTGACAGAAGAAGATTTGACTTTGGGTGGTGAACACACCATGAAACATACAGATGATGTATTATTGAATTATGCACTTGAAACCTATATGATTTTATTAAACAATGTCACCCCAATAAATTTAATTTTTTAAAAATTTGAAAATTTTGATGAAATTAATGTATTTCTGGAAAAACAAAATTTAATAAAATAAAAGAAGAACAAAAGTATGAATAATTTTATTACTAATAAAGAAATTTGATATCATAGTTTCAAACTTTCTCACGAAGAAAACTTAAAGAACAGAGAGCATCACTAGTGAATACTATTAAATATTTAAGAAAGAAATATCACCAATCTAAGCAAACATGTGCTCTAAAGCAGCAGTCTCCAATCTTTTTGGCACCAGGGATCAGTGCTCCTATGAGAATCTAGTGCCTGATGATCTGAAGTGGATCTGAGGCAGTGATACTAGCACAGGGAGCGGCTGCAAATACAGATGAAGCTGGCTAGCCTGCCACTCACCTCCTGTTGTGGCCAGATTCCTAACAGTATCGGCCTGCAGCCCAAGGGTTGCAGAAAATAAGAATTGTTTAATAATACCAGCATAACCTTAATACCAAACCCTTACAAGAAAGGAAAATGACAGACTAATCTCAAGTGATGAATATAGGCACCAAAACCCAATATTAAGAAGTCTTAATTAGTTGCTTTTATTCTGTATGAACATCATTTTGAGTCTTACAAAAGAGCTATAAACTCTGCTCAAAGATTCTAAAGAATAAGCATGATGTGCTTGAATTCAGAGAGTACGTTTTTACATGTATGTCATTAGAGCTCTGCTATAAAAACAGTATATATGTAGATGGTAACCAGATGGCTCTGGGAACAGCCAAGAATTTGGGATGGGACACAGAGGTGTTTCTTTTTCTCTGCAGCTCAGGAATACATGATTGCATATTCATCCCTAGATTCCAAGACAAGTTCCAGATGAATAAACAATGACTTTCTGTGTTTATAGCTTTTGGAGGAAATTATTATCCTAATTCTTTTTCATAAATACAGTATAAAAGAGACATGTAACTTCTTTATATCCTGAACTATTCTTATCTCATAAATTAAAATTAGGAACAAAATGAATAACCACCTTTATCATTTAGTTTCAGTGTTTAAGAATAATTCTTACCAACAAGTTTCTTACTTCCCATAACCTTTAGTCAGAATCCTAGACTGTGATCTATAATCATTTGACGTTCTGCCAAATGCTATTTCTGATATTCATATCATGTGCATTTGAGCAATGTAAAAACCTTTTAGCAATTTAGTCCACCTTCATCCCAATATAGCTAAGTGTACTAAGTGTACTTAGTCTCTGGAATATTATTGTTTCCTTCTAACTGCAAACACTGAAGGCAACAAAAATCAATAGGTCATTAACATTATCAGATATGTTGTCAAAACTTTCCCACTCATACATTTCTCAGATATTGCTTTTACTTTCTGTCCATTGAAGTTTTGATGTTCTTTTTCTTCCATTTTAATAGTCTTTTTCTTTACATTTTTTAAAATCTGAATATATTTCATATGTCAAATTTGGCCTGGGGAACATTTTTTTTCTATTATTAGCTATATTTTCCTTTTAAATAGCTAGTTTTTCTTCTAACTTCCATCTAACTTTCTTTTCTAGTCTAGTCAAAATGTTTCTCAAGCAATTCCTGATCCCCAAACTTCATAGACACTACTTGTATTTTCATTTCTCCTTGTTACAGAAAGCAATGAAATAAAAAAAATAAACAGTGAATTTTCTTGATAGGAAGAGAATTTATATGTTAAGAGTTTTGATACCTGATATTTCAAATAACATATTGTGTACCAATTTTCTCTTTTAAAAAAAACTACATTTTAATTTGTATTCACTGTAAATTTCACAATGTAATGCTGTGCATCCCTACTGATCACTTTGTTATCTATAGGAATTGGACTCATATTTAGCCCAAGAACAGCACTGAGCTTTTCCATGCTTGCTCTAGGACCAGAAAATTTCTCTGTTGTGCTGTTTCACTATTATATATCATGAGGAAGAAAATGACCATCAAAATAATGCATTAGAAAGAGACCTTTAAACTGTTAACTATATACACACATGTAAAATAGAAAAGTTGATGTTTTTCCCTCTATGTTGAACAGTGTTACCATCCAATTCATATATTTAAATTTTTATTTATTCATTCATTCAAAGAGTACTTACTAATCATATCATATATACTGATTTCTACTATGTCCTGTGAAAATATAAATGTGCAAAATTATAATGAATGTAAATCTATTTTATTTGCAATTAACATTATTATTTGAAGAAAAATAACTTATAACCCATTTTCTCCCTCATTATCTGGAATAGTAAAATAAGGAATCTTCCTTCCCTTCCCTAATTTCTGCATACCTCCTTCCCTTCTATGCATGATCTCTATGAAAAGTCAGAAAGTAATACTATAAAATCGCTATCCCAACTGCTCCCACTCCAAAAAGTTTTGAAATGCCAAGGGCCACTCTGGATAAATTGCAGTGTTTGAATAATTTAATATTTATTAGATGCATTACTCTCAAGTATGGTATTTACTTAATTCTAAGTATATTGGCTTCTAAAATAATAAGATTATTAATTCCAAGTTGAAAAGACTTTAAATGTAACACATCCATGTTTCTGATATAACAATTACTCATCTTCTTTGTGAACTATATCAATTCAATCACAAAGAAAAAGGTTGTCAAGTCCTATACACAACAGTGTTATTGTCTATTAGTACAAATAAGTGTTCTGAGACATGCTTATAATGTCTATGTACTTACAAACACTGAGTGGAGTATTATGTTCAAAAAGACTTTTTTGACAAATGGTATTCATGTATAATATGGCCTAGAGAATATGCTGCATTTTATTAAATAGTATATCATTCAAGATTCGATACAAATGCCATCTCTAACACAAAGCCTTCTCTAATTCTCTCCTCCACATCCACATGTTCTTCCATGTTCTCTCTCTCCTTTTTTTAAATATCCATTATAACTTATTTTTACATTTTTAGGTTATCATCATTTTAATCATGCATTGTAAAGTTTGAATATATCTCACCTTCCATGATATTAAGCTTGTATTATGCAACAAGATATATTTTTTCATTCCCACTTTAGGTATCAGAATGCTTTACACATACCTGTTGCTCAAAATATTTTTTTGAATGAAGGAATATTTGCTTTAAGAAATCCCTTAAATAAATTCCTAAAAGACATTATTTAAAAACATCTCAGGTCATTTATTCTGTGTGCCAGAAATTTTGGCACTTTATTATTTTAAATTTTTGACCTTTATATTATATTACTTTCATTGTTCTTCAATTTGTTTGAATTTCTTATCCTTGTTTCTCAAAAATAAACTATAATCTCTTTGAGGCCAAGAATAATCTTTAATACTTTTATACTCCCAGTAAGGAACAGGGATTGCTAAGCAAGAGTGTTTAACTCAGTGAATTAAATGTTGCCAAAGGCTCTTCCAAGACATAGCCGGTGGACATCTTCTAGTTAAGAGAATCCAATTCCATAAAATCTGCTTACCATGACATTGATATTTGCATGCTCTCCTTTCCTATTCTGAATCTGAAGATTCAGAGAGACTGGTAAATTGAGTCCTACCCCAGCAGCCAGATTACTCAGGTCAGCAGTATTGTATTTCCCACGCAGAAGCAGAATGTTATTATCAGAACCAAGTCCCAGAGAGGCTCGATAGAGATAGGTCTGAGAAAGTCTCTCAATCGTAGTGATATCTATTGTGGCTGATATCATGCAAGGATTCAAAGTCATTTTCCTTCCACACCTCAGCTCCTCTGGAGAGCAACAGCAGCTCTGAGAGCAACAACCTGGGCTCTGTCTCAACTTGATACACACACAAAAAAGCAAGCATCCCAGAAATAAAAAGGAAATACAGGCCAACGCAATTACCAAATACAGGTTCTGGGCAGAAAGGTGCCCTCCTGTTTCCCAGGCATCTTCAAAGTCTGGAAGGACCTGAGGGGCAGAGTTGCTCAACAGCACACCCAGTGTGACAGAGGAGGAAAGTGATGGTTCTCCATGGTCCCGAATCACTACCACCACTCTCTGTTTAACCACATCATTGGGAAGAACTGAGCTAGCAGTACGGAGCTCTCCCATATTGGCTGAAATTCTAAAAAGGCTAGAGTCAGAAGCCTGAGAGATGTGGTAGGAAAGCCGGGCATTGGAACCACTGTCTGCATCTTCTGCTATCACTTTTGTAACCAAGTGTCTAGTTCTGGCGAGCAGGGCAAAAATTTCCACTGGGATAGAACCATTTCTGGGCAAGGGAAACAAGATTACTGGAGTATTGTCGTTCCTATCTACCACAAACAAGTTCACAATCACCACTGCACTTCTGGGAGGAATGCCACCATCCTGGGCTTCCACTTGAAAGCAAAACCCCTTGAGCTGCTCAAAATCAAAGGAAGTTTTGGCAGTGATAACCCCACTAGATGACTCTACTGACACCAAGCGAGATGCTATCTGCCCTTCAGAGATAATATCCAACAGTTCATAGAAGACAAGGCCATTCTTCCCCAGGTCTGGGTCCTGGGCAAACACACAGCCTAAAGAGCCATTGTTTTCTGCCACAAAGAGTTCCTGTTGCTGTTGAGGAAAGCTTGGTGTATTGTCATTCACATCAGCAACTGACACAGTTAGTGTCCTGCTGACAGTAAGTGGGGGCGAGCCACCATCTGAGGCGGTAATCAGGACCTGGTATTCGCTGACCTGCTCCCTGTCCAGTGGTCCATCAATCAGCAAACTGTAGTAATTGTCAAAGGAAGCTTTCATTTTAAAAGGGCCTCCACTGGAAATGCTACAAGTGACCTTTCCATTGGGACCAAGATCTTCATCCCTTACACTAAGAAGAGCAATCACTGTGCTAGGGGCGACATCCTCGGAAACTGGACTAGAGAGAATCAAGAGGTTCACTTCAGGGGCATGATCATTCATGTCAGTCACTTCCACCAGCAGTTTGGCGGTGCTAGCTAGACGGAAGGCGCCTTCATCCCTTGCCTCGATGTATGCCTCCAATAGCGTTTCAGGCAGAAATAGTGAAGCAGCTACCCTCACCTCTCCACTTCTAGGGTGCACATGGAAATGGTGTCGCAGCTTTGCGTGCGTGCTATTGCTTAAGAAATACCGGATTTCCCCATTGGTGCCTTCATCCGGGTCTGAGGCCTGCACTCGGAATAACACAGTCCCGTTGGGCGCAGTCTCTGGCACCTTGGTGCGGTATACTGCGCGCTCAAATACAGGCGCATTGTCATTTGTATCCACCACGATGATGGTGACTTGGGCGTCTCCGGAGCGTGCCGGCTGCCCGTGGACCCGCGCGGTGAGCACTAGCCAGTGCGTGGCGCGCTCCTCGCGATCCAGCGCTTTCTCCAATACCAACTCTGGATATTCGCTGCCGTCGACCTGCGACCCCATGTCCAGGCGAAAGTGCTGGCTGGGGCTCAGCCTGTAGCTTAATATTCGTCGGCATCTTGGGCATTAGGGAGAGTAAAGCGGGACCCAGGCATTAGGAACTCGAGGATGTACAGCTGCACTTCTCCGGCAGGGAAGAGAGGCGAGTTGTCGTTGGTATCCAGGACGTGAACGCGCATCTTGTGCAGTTCCAAGGGATCCTCGAGCAGCAGTTCATAGGTCAGGACACAGGCAACTTCGGCCTCACACAGAAGTTCGCGGTCCGCTGGCTCTCGGACCACCAAGCTACCGCTGGCTAGATCCACCCCGAAGTAAGGCTCATCGTGGCTGGAAAGGAAGCAAAAGTTCCGCAAGGAAAGAGCTGCTGCTGACAGCCCCAAGTCCGCGGTAACATTGCCTACGGCTACGCCCCGCTGGGTCTCCTCCAATACTGAATATTCTAGCTGTCCAGCGGCAGAGCCGCAGGAGAGCCACAAACACAGAACCGCCACCTTCCAGCCAACCATCCTCCCTATTGGCATCCTCGCTCCACCAGCGGTGACCCGGGACCGTGCTCTGGACCCCTGGAGAGCACAAGCCGTGGTAAAAAGCAAGGGCCTGCGGGCCGCTGCTGCGGGCTAGAGGTGCAGAGACCGTCAAAGTTCCTCCTCCTCAATACCGAGGTTGCCCAGGGCCCGCCGGCGGGGAGCTAGGCTTGCTCGACTGGAGACTTGGCAGCTGTCTGGGGAAGCGGAGCCCGCCGCGTGCGGAGGAGCGCAGCGCCGCCTAGGGGTACAGAGACGAGGTAAACCGCCGGGTTGGGGAAAAGCTGTCTCCACTCCCAGCTGGCTGGAATCTCGCCCAGAGTCCTGGCAACGCGAGCAGGGCGGGGCAAGGAGGAGGCTCCGAGAACCTAACACACCTTCCCTGAACGGTGTTTCTTAGGACAAGGCTCCGAGACCGCCTCGGTCTTAACCTGCACCACCTCTGCCTTAAGACTTGTAACTGGGGCTGAGCTCAGCTAGGCTTCTTTAGTCAACTATTGGAGAACGGAGCGTCTAGCTCCTGCGTTGGGACTCACTGACCCCCTACAGAGCCCGCAGAAGAGGGCGGAACTTCGAGAGGAACCGCGGAGCGGAGGCGGTAGAGGCGGAACCGTGACCGTGAACGACCACGCCTTTGAGACTTAAGGAGACAGCATCCCCCAAACCTAGTGCTGTGGTGCATCCGGTGCTGGATTCCCAGACTCTCAGCTGCGGGTTAAAGTCTCTCTTGCACCTTCTTACACCCCAGGAGCCTCCAAGATTTAAGCAGAGGAGACCAGCGAGAGGCAGCTTGGGAAACAGTATCCCTCTCAAGTTTCTCCGGGACTCCCGCTTTGCGAGGTACCAAAGTGAGAAAGCGCAAGGCTTATAGTTCTACATTCCACTTTCCCCAGGAGGCCTGTTAGGAGTACTTACAAGCGGCCCTTAAGGATGAGACTGAAAATCAGGAACCAATAAATATCAAGCACCAGAAACTCTGAAAGATTGACAACTCATCCCCAAACAGGACGTGCGAAGTGGAGAGAAGAGAAAGTACCGAGATACATTTCAGAGTGTGACCAGAAAACTACTCTGTCAATTTACTTTCTATAAATGTTTGGAAAACAGTAATAAGCATAGGAACAGGCTAGATAACCATACTTTATCCAACTTTGTTTTTAAGCCAGTCTTAAGCATTGAAATCAGGATAGTGATCAGTTACATTAAAAACATCTCTGAGCTACAAGAAATACCTTCAAATTCAGCCTAACACCCTACAACCAGCCGCCTTCCCTAAGAGAGAGGCGAGCTGAAAAAGAGATTGACTTAAATGACTGTTAAACACTAAATTCCTCATACTCAACCCTTCTTTTAATACAATTGCAGTATTCGGAGCCGCTAGAACCAAAATTTGAAAGACAAAAGCTGACTACAGACCAAGAACTGAAGCCTTCAGGGCATTCTATATTCTGATCAGAAAACCTCTAAAAGTATTGATAATTATTGAAGCTGAGTGCAAGATACACGGGGGTTACACACTTCTTTCAACTTCAGTATATGTTTGAATATTTCAATATAACTTTTTAAATTGCTGACTAAACTGGAGTGGGGAGCAGGCAGTTCCAGCATTCTGGTTTTAAGACTAAAAGTGGAATTGCTAACTTCCGTGTACTACTAAGAACTAATCACCTCCCTGGAACATCACAGACCCATCTCTTATCTCTTCCAGAATGGTAGGGCAGGCTGCGACATAAGGCAATGTAAGTAGTAAAAGCCCTTGACTAATTTTTTCTTTCTGAATTAAGAAACCAAAAAATCATTGACCCCATGTCTTGGATAAAGCAGAAACATGTCAATCAGCCACCTGAAGTGTTAGAGTCATAAGTATAGCCATCAGTGGAGAATGTGAAATGACCCATAAAGATTAAATTTATTCTTCACTAAATTTCAAAATCAAAACTAACTATCTACTTCAGTGCCAGAGATTAGGATTTGTGTTACATTTTAATTTAATGCTGCAACCAAGCTACCTGCTTGGAGGTGAAAGGTTATACTTTTCACTTTCCATTAGCAGCAGATGAAATACACCTGGAGAGATATACTCAACTTTTGGAAGGCCCCGACTTTTAGCCCACCATCTGCCTCCATATGTTTAGGCATAACTGGGATTTGTAGAAAAGCAATAATTAGGAACTATTTGGATATCCCAAAGACGAAGTCTCAAGAATTTTTCCTTTTCTATAAGATGATTAAGTAAACATTAAAATCATGAATTAACAAAATGTTTCTTTAGCAGAACCATTCTTTTCTACTATTTCATTTTGCCATTTTTCATAGTTTCTCCTCATTCAGGCATTTTCAAACTTTTAATTAGGTACAAATACAACTTTAATAAGTGGACTCCATGTAAAAGCATAGTCCTGATTTCTGCTTAGACTCCATTGCCAAGACTATTATTGTAAAGCTCTTCCACTAAACTTGGGCTTAAACTGTAATTCAAAAGATTTCTAGTCATAATGCATAAGCTCCTATTAGAGATCATGAAGTCAAACAAGAAAATAGTAAATCTGATACCCACCAAAGAGTTTGTCAGCAAAATAATATTGTTCTTTAAATAGGTTTTTCTTAGTACTTAAGCTTATTCCCTGGGAATATACTATGTATTTATGGAAACTAAATTCGAAGACAAGACATCACAATCACATTAAGCAAATTTGCATCTTATAAAATAGCTTAATAAAGTATCCAAATCAAGTCTAACAGAGTGGGAGCTCTTTGAGGGTAGAAATCTATATCACTATGTCTTTTTTTTTTTTACTTGAACACTTTACCAATAACACATTACTACAGAATTTCTTTATCAAGTTTCTAGGATCAAGAAATTAGTTTTTCTCCTTCATATAATATCATATAAAGTTTTGGACCTTTCTTTACGAATCTTTGCTCTAACCCTATGCTGTGTTTACTTACTACCTTTTATAATTGTGCCAATTTTTCAAAAATTACCTTTTTATAAAAATATTTTTCTATTTCATCTTCAAAGTGTAGCCCTCAGAATTTAAAGGCATACTCCAGGTTGGTCAAATCAAATCCATGAAGAAGAGATCTGGTCTTCTGGTTCTAAATACTACATGTCAAATAACAGAGTCTAAAATTGCATCTGGTTCTTTAACAGCTACACTACATACTTTTTCATGATGGATAGAAAACTAAAATTCACACCCATTTTTTTTTCTTAGATGCTATTAAGCCACAGATCAAAAAGTCCTAGACTTTTATACTTACTTTAAAAAAAAACTTAAATTTGCTGAATGTCACTGTATTAAGAGCTAGCCTATCTGGTTCAATCACATAATATATTTTATCTACATTTAAATTTTATATTTCTACAGATGAAAATTTTTATCAGTGGCTGAAAAGGAAGGCCTGCTACTACTACCAAACATCCCATGTGACATCAGTTTATTAGATAGTGTCTAATCTGAAGTAAAAATCTCAGAAAGATACTATCAACAGTCTTTAAAAAGGACTCTACGCAAATCTCACATTATATTACAGTTTCCAGAAATGCTAAACAAAATATTACCAGATCATTATTATGATAGATGCTTAAAAGAAATTGGATAAAAATTTGGCAGCTATCACAAAACAGTGGTCATCTTCATTTTAAACAGTAAAACACCAGAATTATTCCCATGAAAAATCATGAGTATAACAGGACATTTTATGTGATAGTTATTATTCAACACTGACTCAGATATTCTAGACAAGATAAGGAAATGTGTGTGAGAGTGGTGTTAGATAAAAGGATAAAATATATTATTAAATGATAAATTTCTAGGTAATATAATTTTCTGTTCATTAAATCCCAGAGAATTAAAGAAAAAATAATTAGCACTGAAGAGTTCAATGAGATGATTAGCTTAAAAATAAAAAACAACTTTTCTATATATCTGCAATAACTAAACAAAAAGTGAGATTTCTACCAATTATGAATAAGTGAAAATGGACATTTTAATGTCCCTTCTCCTCCACAAAACCTATCAAAAACAGCAAAAAGTACAGCTAACAAAAAATAAAATTACTAAAAATAAATTTTAAAAAATAAAATAAAATTACATCTTTAATGAAACTTTATAAAACATCTGAACTTCAGCCATGATATATATGAAGAGAAGTTCCCAAGTGCCATGAAAATTGGATCAAGATGCACAAGAGATGATTCCTGACACTGGAGACCTTGGGAGGAGCTTGTAGATTGGAGTTTTCCAGGGTAATGGTTCACACTGAGATGCAAAACCAATGACTCCTTGCTTAGAACAAAAAGATCTAGGTACACAGGCTGAATCAGGTATAATTTGCTCATAATTCTATTTCTAGCACAAAATTAGAGAAAAAGCAGTACTGAATGTGATAGTGAGTAGAAGCACTATTATTTCAAGAGTGAACCCAAGGATGTAGTAAGATAAAGAGAAAACTTTGGATGATGAATTGCTCTGTAGCTGCTATTTCTCATCAATTGGAGATATTTAAAAGCTAAAGTACACATTAAATAAGGAAAATAAGGAAATGAGGACATGTTCACATTAGTCCAGGGTACGACTGGCCCACCCATTTACATTCTCCATCTGCAGATAGCTGATCCTGAAGGAACTGTTCTCAAAGATAAGTAATAATCAAAAAGGAGCCAGCGTAGGATCTACATAAATATTACAAGAAAGAATAAGAAAATAAATATGAAAAATTACAGATAGAATTACACACCTGAAAATTTTTACTACAAAATGGATAAAATTTTTTTACTATAGATCTCTAGTCAAAAGATTCACCATTTTAAAGGTTCTCAAAGAATTAAGAACTAGAAACAGAGTAACAGAATTTCAAGGAGAAAATGAAAAGTCCACAGAAAACCATGAAAACTGAGCTGGCACAATTCATAAAATAAATGAAAGAGAAATATAAATTCATCACAGAAAGTCAAGCCAAATTAGAAACAGTAAAAAGATGAACAGGCTCTGCTTGGTCAAGAACAAAAACATTTGAGAAAGTTGAGAAAAATAAATGGAAAGAACAAAGAATTTAAAAGAATTAAAGGGGAAAATCTAGCTTTCACAGAAGGAAGTCTAGCATATTCTGAATAGATGTCCTTAAAGAAACCAAATACATAAAAAAAGAAAAAATCCAAATACATTAAGAAAAAGTTTGAGATATAAATAAACTTCATATTTTCACTTTCAGCAATATAGTCTAGTTTGTATTCAGCCAGCAGAATACCAAGGGTAGCAGGTAAGCAATGGGAGTGGTCTTTCCTCACTGTCAGAAATAGGAGATGTGTTATCTATCAGGATTTTTTTAGTTGATAGGGTATATACTCAGATTTCTAGTTTCAGCTCTGACATGTAAAGGACTTAGAATCTGACACTCTGGTCCTTACAACAATAACAATAAAAAGCTGAATAAATGACTTTTCTCAAACCCATCGGAGAACTGAGTTTTCAGGAAAAATCTCCATCCTGAGATATGGAGAGAAAGGCAAATCCAGAGAGTCATAGCCAAGATCTGCATCTATGGAGCAGAAAACACTAGAGCCAGAGACTGGTTGGGAACACTTTGAAAATTTTGACAAATTGCTGGAGGCTGAGTTGTGGACTACCTTGAGAGTGAGAAATCTGGAAGCTACAACCTTGGGGGTAGGACACACTTTATGGGATTTACCTGCAGGAATCCCACCAGGTTCTCACAGTGAACATTCAAGAAAGATCCCCCTTGTGGCTCTGGCAAGGTGAAATATTCCCAGAGGCTTCTCCTTTCTTCTTTTTAAAAAGCAATTGTATGAAACAATACATAAAAATGGACCGTTGGGCTTATAACATAGAAATGTAGCAACTTTTCCAACACTGTATATATGAGTGATGGGAGAACAGCTGTATTGGATAAAAAAAAAATACACCAGAAAGCAATTGGAATCCACAGGAACAAATGAACAGAACCAGTAATGGTAAATAGAAAATACTAAAAATATACTTGCTTTCTTTTTTTCTCTCAGCATCCTTAAAGGATATAAAATTTTATAAACAATAATTATAAAAATGTATTATTGGGTTTGTAATATAGAGAGATGTGTATTGGTTTCCTGAATCTGCTGTAAAAAATTACCCAGACTGGGTGGCTTCAGACAGTTTTTCTCACAGTTCTAGAGGAGAGAAGTTCAAATTTAAGGTGTTGGCAAGGCTGCACTCCAGCCGGAGGCTCTAGTGGGGATTCCATTCCTTGCCTCATCCAGCATTTGATAGCTATTTGTATTATTCCAATCTCTGCCTCTATCTTCATATGGCCTTCCTCTCTCGGTCTGTGTTGTTCTTCTGTCTCTGATAAAAACATTTGTCATTGGAATTAGTGCCCACCTAGAAAATGCAGAATTAACTCATCTCAAGATCCTTAACTTAATTACATCATTAAAGACCCTTTTTCCAAATAGGTCACATTCACAAGTTCCAGGGGTTAAGATGCAAACATAGCTTTTTGGATGTCACAATTCAACCCACTACAAGATGTAATATGTATAATAATAATAGAACAAAAAGAGGAAAGAAACAGAGCTATAAAGGAGTGCTATTTTTATATCTCAATAGAATTGTTAGTATAAATCTAATGGAGATACTGATAAGTTAAAATATATACAGTAAAATCTATAGAGAAACCACTGAGAAAACAACTCAAATATACAGTTTAAAACTCATTGAAGGAGTTTAAAGGTTACATTTGAAAATATTTTCTTAATAAAAAAATTAATATAAGAGGAATACAAAAACAAGAGAATTAGACATCAAGAAAACAAAAAGTAAAATGGCAAACATGAATTCAACTATATCAGTAGAAACATTAAATGTGAATGGATTAAAAAATCTAATCAAAAGGCAGAATTATCATACTAGATTTAAAAATCAAGATTCAACTATACGTTGTCTTCAGGAGACACCTTTAGATTTAAAGATACAAATAGGTTGAAAATAAGATGATGGAAAACCATATAATGTAAAAATAGCAACCACAATAGCTGGAGTGGCTATGCTAATATCAGACAAAAATATTACTAGAAATAAAGAGAGACATTTTAAAATGACAAAAGAATCAATTTGAAAAGTATAATTATAAGCATATAGATAGATAACAACAGAGCCCCAAAATACATGAAGTAAAAACTGACAGAAATGGAGAAATAGACAATTCAACACTGGTAGTTGTAGACTTTATTACCCCACTCTTAGTAATAAATAACAACGAGGCAGAAGATCAATAGGAAAAAAGACTTTAAAAATACTATAAACCAAACAGTGTGGTACTAGCATAAAAACAGATACATTGATCAATGGAACAGAATAGAGAGCCCAGAAATAAATCCATGCCTATACACTTACTTAATATATGACAAAGGAGGTAAGACTATACAATGGGGTAAAGACAGTCTCTTCAAAATGGTGTTGGGAAAATTGGACAGATACATGCAAAAAAAGATAAAGAAACTGGACCACCTTCTTATACTGTTTTCAATAATAGACACAAAATGGATTAAAGATTTAAATGTAAGACCTAAAACCATAAAACTTCTAGAAGAAAACAAAGGCAGTAAACTTTCTGATATTGCTAACAGTATTCTCTTTTCAGATATATCTCTTCAGGCAGGAGAAACAAAAGAAAAAATAAACAAATGGGACTACATCAAACTAAAAAGGTTTTGTACAGCAAAAGAAACAATCAACAAAACAGAAAGACAACCAACTGATTAGAAGAAGATATTCACTTATAATATTTCTGATAAGAGATTAATATCCAAAATATATAAAGAACTCCTACAACTCAACAACAACAACAACAAAAACCACAAACAATCCAATTTAAAAATGGGCAGAAGACTTAACAGATATTTATCCAAAGATGAAATACAGATGGCCAATAGACATATGAAAAAAGATGCATAAGGTCACTAATCATCAGAAAAATGCAAATTAAAACCACAATGAGATATCACCTCAAACCTGTCAAAATGGCTATCATCAATAAATCAAAGAACAAATGTTGGTGAGGGTGTAGAGAAAAGAGAACTCTCATACACTGTTGATGGGATTGCAAATTGGTATAGCCACTATGGAAAACAGTCTGGAGGTTTCCCAAAAAATTAAAAAATAGATATATCTTTTGACCCAGCAATTGCGCAATAATTCGTAAAGTTCTATGCACCCCTATCTTCATGGTGGCACAATTAACAATAGTCAAGATATGGAAGCAACCTAAATGCCCATCAACAAATAATTGGATAAAGAAGTTATGGTTTATATATACTATGGAATATTACTCAGCCATTAAAAAAAATGAAATCCTGCCATTCGACATGAATGGACCTAGAAGTTATTATGCTGAATGAAATAAGTCAGACAGAGAAAGATAAATACCATATGATTTTATTTATATGTGGAATCTAAGGAATAAAAAGAACAAACTAGTCAAAAAGAGACAGATATAGAGGACAATCTGAGGAGGGGATTTGGGGGGCTGGGAGAATGGGGCAAAGGGTTAAAGAATTACAAATTAGAAGTTGACTGATGGTCACAGGGATGGGGAGCACAGCATAGGGAATGCAGTTAGCATTAATGTAATGGCTAGGTGAAGAGCCAGAGGAGAGAAGGGGCAATTAGGGGGATTGTTTTATAAACTATATAAATGTCTAACCAATGTACTGTATACTTGAAACTAATAAAACAAAAATTTTTAAAAATACTATAAACCACTTAGATCTTAAAGACATCTATAGAATATCACACAATAGTAGAATACATTCTTCTCAACTGCACATGAAATATTCTTCATGATAGACCTCAGTGTCAAGTAGACTAGTGTTATCAATAACAAAGGAGAACTCTAAACACTCCTACCTATTTGTATCTTGGCACTAATGTTGCCAAGGGGAACACAACACAATCAGTCAAGCACTGGATGGAACAACACTTAACTTACTACATAAAGAGACAGAGCAAGATCAATTTCAATAGCGGGGGCATTGGTCCCCCGTGGCCAGCAGATCTCTCCTAGATGCCATTACAGGGCAATTTGCCTGCATGTACTCCTCTTGTGCTATGAAAAAACCTTCTTCCCTCCCCACAGAGGAAAGATATAACAATGGGATAGGCCAGGTGCCCGTGACGTATGTGCTCCAAATAGAAATGAAAGAATGTTCACTGAGGTTGAAATGGGAGAGATATTCCCACACAAGGTGATAAGCCCAGCACAGGCTGTGTGGACTCTTTATCTCTTTTTAAGGAACTGTTTCAAGCCAAAGACCCATTCTTATGTGACTGAGTGAGGGTTGAAAGACTGTGCACATGAGACTGTCCTTCCCAACATCAAGCCCAAAAATAAGCTTCAATAAATTTAAAAGAGTTAATACATACAAAGTATGTTCTCTGACCCCAATTAAATAAACTAGAAATCAATAACATAAACAAACTTGGAAGATACACAAATATGTAGAACTTAAATAACATATGCTAAAGTAAACAATGGATTAAAGAAGAAAGAACAATGGAAATTAGAAAATATTCTGAGATGAAAGAAGATGAAGACACAACATATCAAAACTTGAGGAATACAACTAAAGTAGCTCTTTGAGGAAAATGTATAGTTGTAAATGTTGACATTAAAAAAGAATAAATATCTCAAATAAATAACAACTTCCCACTTTACGACACTGGGAAAATAAAAGCAAAACAAACCTAAGGCAAGCAGAAGGAAAGAAATAATTAGGATTATAGCAGAAATAAATAAAATAAAGAATGGAAAAACAATAAAAACAATGAAGCCAAAAACTGGTTCTTTGAAAAAGAAAAACAAAACTGACAACCCTTTAGCTAGACTGACCCCGAGAAAATCCAGAAGACTAAAATTACTCAACTCAGAAATAAAAAAGGAAACATTACTATTGACCTTACAGAGATAAAAAGGATTATAAGAGACTACTATGAACAATTGTATGCCAATGTAGCCTAGAAAACAAACAAATTTCTAGAATACACAAATACCGAAAATGATTTAAACAGAAATAGAAAATCTACATGGACCTATAAAAAGTGAAGAGATTGAATTAGTAACAATACAACTACATACCAAAAAAATGCAGGACCAAAATTATCATGAATGAATTCTACCAAACATTTAAATAAAGAACTGCAATTAATATTTATTTAAATGTTTGGTAGAATTCATTCATGACATTTGTCTATTATACTTCAATAAAGCTAGGGGGAATAAAATAAGACAATTATATTTACAATAGCATAAAAAATATAAAAATATTAAGGAATAAATTTAACAAGAGAAATATGAGATGTATGCTCTGAAGGCTATAAAACATTTGTGAAACAAATTTAAGAGCTAAATAAATGGGAAAAACTCCCATGTTCATGAACTGGAAAACTTTATAATGTTAAGAAGGCAATACTCCCAAAGTGATCTACAGCTTCAACAAACTTTCTATCAAAAGTAAATTGGCTTCCTTTCAGAAATCAATAAACTGATCCTAAAATTGCTATGGAAATGTAAGTCACCCAGAATAGCCAAAACAATCTTGAAAAAAAAAAAGTTGGAGCACTAATACTTCCCAATTTTAAAACTTGCCACAAAGTTACAATAATCAAGAGAGTATGGTAGTGGGATAAGGATAGCCATATAGATCAATAGAATTGAGAATAGAATTGAGAATCCAGATATAAACTGCCACATTTATTGGTCAATTGATTTTCAACAATGGTTCCCAAACATTTCAATGGGGAGTGCAGAATAGTTATTTTCAATAAATGATGCCAGGGCAACTGGATATCTACTTGCAAAAGAATAAATTTGGACTACTACCACACACCATATACAAAAATTAACTCAAAATGGATCAAAATGACACCAGCAAGATATCAGAATAGGAAATCTCAAAACTTGTTCTCCCATAAAATTACCAATTAATGATATATAGATAAAATAGCCTTGTGAGAATTCCAGAATCCAGTTAAGAAATTGAAACAGCTGCATTCAAACAAATAAAAAGAGTAATTTTATTTCACTCACATCAGTCTCTCTCTCACGCTGGCACAGCTCAGAAGCAGGAAAAAAACACACTGGCTTGCTACTTCACCTTCAAAGGGAAAGAGTAGAGCATGTGTCCAATGTTTCAGATCTCAGAGGGCTTTCTGAGGAACTAGTTTCTGTATTGCCTTACTGAAAAAACTGATGGAACTGGTATTGCTTGGGTGCCTGGGGCCCACAAATATTAAAGAAGAACAGGGAGCAGCCTACTTCCTCAGAAAGGAGAGAGAAGAGTACGTGTGCATCCAGCCTTCAGCTATTCTGGGTTTTAAAGGGCTGTTCAAGGACAAGTATCTGTCTCACCTGACTAAGTGTGCTGACAGGGAACCAATATTCTTTGGACTTCTTGTGGCCAATGAGAACAAGAAAGAGCAGCTTGCTACTATAGAACCAGAAAATTAAAATGCTGCAGACAGACGCCAGAAGGAGCAAGACAGGTTATTTTAAATTATCCAGTTAAGAGGAGCAAAAAGGAAAAACAGTGCAAAGGAATAAATAAGGCCTATGGAATTTATAGGACACCATTAAAAGAAACAATCATTGGAGTCTCAGCAAGAGAAGAGAGCAAGAAATGGGTAGAAAACTTATTTAAGAAATAATGACTGAAGAGTTTCAATAGCACAATTGATTAGTGTGCGGTACTTATACAGAAATAAGGACTGAGAACTTCCTAAACTTGGGAAGAGATTTGGACAATTAGATTCATGAAGCTAATAGGTCACCCCAAATTTTCAATGCTAAACAATTTTGTCTAAGACAAATTACCATAAAACTGTAAAAAATTAAAGACAAAGAGAATTTTTAAAGTTATGAGAGAAAAAATGATCTCATACAAGAGCACTCTATAAAGCTAATAGTAGATTTCTCAGTAGAAACTCATCATCAATTCACAAAGGAAGATAACAAGAGAGGAGGAAAAGAACAAAGGATCTATAAAACAGCAATAAAATAATTAACAAGATGGCAATAGTAAGTCCTTACCTATCAATAATTACTTTAAATGTAAATGGACTAAGTTCTTCATTAAAAAGGCATAGAATGACTGAATGGATAAAAAAAACTACATGCTGCCTTTGAGACATTCACATCAGCTTCAAGGACACATATAAGCTCAAAGTGAAGAGATGAAAACAAATATTCTATGCAAGGGGAAACCAAAAAAGAGAGCAGGGGTAGCTATACTTATATCACTCAAAATAAACTTTAAGTAAAAAACCTTAATAAAGAGAAAAAGAATGTCATTATATAATAATAAATTTGTCAATTCATCAAGAGGATATAACAGTTATAAATATATATGCACCAAACATCAGAGCACTTAAATATATAAAGCAAATACTAACAGATATGAAGAAAGTAATAAAAACACTGCAATAATAGTAGGGGACGTCAATACCCCTCTTTCATCTATGGATAGATCACCCAGGCAGAAAAATCAATAAGGAAATATTGAACTTTAAACTATACTTTAGACCAAATGGACCTAACATACATATACAGAATATTCTAACCAATGGAAGCAGAATACACGTTCTCTGAGCTAAATCATATTTTGGGTCACAAAACAAGTTTAACAAATTTTAAGACTGAAATCACATGAACTATCTTTTCCGACCACAATGGCACAAAA
The DNA here is from genome assembly GCA_004027375.1 of Macroglossus sobrinus. NCBI lineage: Eukaryota > Metazoa > Chordata > Mammalia > Chiroptera > Pteropodidae > Macroglossus > Macroglossus sobrinus. The sequence goes on along the minus strand of PVKZ01003772.1, from coordinate 2,523 downwards.
CTAGAAATCAATAAAGATGAAAACTGGAAATTTTACAAATATGTGTAAATTAAACAACACACTCTTGAAAACCAATGGGTCAAAGGTAAAATCAAAGAGTAATTTTCTAAAAACCTTGAAACAAGTGAAAACGAAAACAAAACTTACCAAAAATGGGATTCAGCAAAAGCAGTTCTAAGAAGGAAGCTTATAGTGATAAATGCTTACTTTAAGAAAAATGATCTCCCTTACATGGAATCTTAAAACAAAAACAGAAAAACAAACTTATAGATATAGAGAACAGATTGGTGGTTGCCAGATGCAAAGGATAAGGGATTGGAAAAATGGGTGAAGATAGTCTAAAGATAAAAACTTCCACTTATAAAATTAATAAGCCATGGGGATGTAATGTACAACATGGCTACTATAGCTAACAAAATCATATTGTATATTTGAAAGCTGCTGAAAGAGTAGACTTTAAAAGTTCTCATGATAAGAAAAATATTTTTTGTAACTATGTATGGTGATAGATGTTAACTAGGCTAATGAGGAAATAAATCATTTCACAATATATACAAATATCAAATTATTATATTGTGCACCCAAAACTAATATAATATCATATGTCGATTATACCTTAATTTAAAAAATAAATTAAAATTTAAAGATAAATGTTTATTAAATGAATTTAATTAATGAATGTTTAATATAAGAATTGAGAAAATCTTCCTAACTAAACACAGAGATCTTAAAATTCAGAAGAGAAAAATAGACATATCTTAATATAGAAACTTAAATACATTTTTAAATGGTAAAATATACTATAAACAAATCAATACAGATTATATAGATGGAAAAGATTTTTGTGATATAAGTGGGAGATGAAAAAGTTAATACCTATATTTCACACAGAAGTTTCCCAAATAGAAAAACAACAAAAAAAGTTTTTTTCAATTAAAAAAAATGGACAAAGAATTAAATTAATAAATCAAAGAAAACCAAATATGAATGACAATATATGCAAGTTAATGGTGGTATATAGAAATGAAAATTAAAGTAACAATGTGTTTTATAAAGATCACATTTGCAGAATGTAAAACCACTGTTTTTTTAGAGATAAAAGAAAGGGTGCTCACAATTTGTTGATGGAAATTAAAAATACTACAAAATACTTAGAAAGCACTCTGGCAACACATTTTTAAACTAAATTATTAATACTATGATGCATCAATTCCACATCTGAAAATAATTTTGTAGAAATAAGAGCACCAATATTTAGGAATATGTAAAATGATAGTACGGCATGGTTTGTGAGGGCAAAAGAACTTGGAAAAAATGCTCACCAACAAGTGAATAAATGAATATATAAATGATACAGCCACACTATGGAGTATAACACAGCTATTAAAAGTATCAGATTTGTAGAAATTTCCACAAGGTATTGGTGATTGAGAAATGTAAAGCGCATTGTCAACGTTAATAAACTTTTGAAAAGAAAGAATAACAAAAACCCACTAGGTTTATACACACATATGTGACTGCAAATGAAAATGTGAAAGGAAAATCACAAGGGTTTTTCTATCAGATACCTGACAGGAATGCTGGTGTGCCTAGAGAAAAAGGAAGACAGATCAAGCCAAAGGTTTTTTTAGAAAGAAAGAAAAATGCACTTTTAAAAAGTCATATTAACAGTTTTAATGCTTTAAAATGAAACATATATGTGAGTATTCTATAATTCGTTTAAAATAGATATTTAAAGTTTTTAAATTATGGTTAGCTTCATTGAAACAAATTATTTCCAAACGCTAAAGTACTCACAATGTGTGGTTTCTTGTAAATGCTCACATACACAATAAATTTTTATTTAAAAAATACAACAAAAGCAAAGGATTCGGGTTATCGAAATTTTATATTACTTTTTGACTTAAAGTTTCAATATAAAGAATAATTAAACTTATATCAACATTTATTAAATATCATAACGACAAGCAAAATTTAAAATAATCTTAAAATTAAAATTGAAAAATCCTAAATGGAAAATTGTGAGGAAGTCTAAAATACACAGACTACTTTAAATACGTCTCACCTCTTTCAAAGGTTCTGAACCTGATTCTCTTTCACCTGTTTCCTCTGCAGAATTCAGACAAGGAGGAAGGCTGGGACTGAAGGCCATGAGGTCACTCTTGGGTGGGCCCTCCCCAGAGAACACCCTCTGCCTCCTCTGCTGTGAGTACGACCAGCTCCCCACAGCGCTGGAGCACACCAGCGTGGGCTTCCCCCGCCCGTACGCGCCCTCGGTGGGCGGAGCCGAGCACCGCAGCGCGGTGTACAGCACCAGCAAGAGAACCAACAGGCTGGACACCGCGCAGATGGCGATGATCAGATACACGTTCACATCCACCAGCGCCGCCTCTGCGCCCGTGGCCCCCACGGACATCCGCAACGGGATCTTCGGCGCGGAGCCGCTGTCCACCAGCGACAGCAGCACGGTGGCTGTGGCCGTCAGTGCCGGCTCGCCGTGGTCCTTCACCAGCACCAGCAGGC
>PVKZ01003771.1:91834-115090 GCA_004027375.1 Macroglossus sobrinus | reverse complement strand
TTTTTTTTTTTTTTTTTTTTTTTTTTTTTTTTTTTTTTTTTTTTCTTTTTTTTTTTTTTTTTTTTTTTTTTTTTTTTTTTTTTTTTTTTTTTTTTTTTTTTTTTTGCTTTCTGGTTTTATTGATTTTTTTCTTTTTTTTCTGTTTCTTTCTCTCCTCCCTTTTCTTCCTTTCAGTTCTTCATAATTCCTATTTTGCTAATTTCTTACTGTTGTAAATCAGACCATCTAGGAGTGTAGTCACTGAGACTGTGGTGAAAGATATGTATTATGGACCAACAGCAATGAATGGAAGAAGGAGGAGACAGTTTAGACAGAGGAAGATGGTGAGCTATTATGTAGGCTCTGCATAGCCCTGCCTGTCCACCAGGAAGTCTGGAGCAAACATTGTCCCAAATGGTTGGCGTTTATACCTCTCTGCCTCGCCCAGTCTGTCTTGGGGAGGATTGTGACACTGTGGCTCTTGGCAGCTGAGCCAGGCCCTGAAAGTGAGCATCCAATGCTATCTGCTCACCATGCTTCCTGAGGCTGGGCTGCATGTTGCCCCTGAAGAAAAACTGGCATTTCATCTTGGGTCTGCCACAGGCCACCTGTGCCATGTAGATCTTCTTTCTCATGTATGTGTAAGGAGCAAAAGTCTCCTGGGTCCCTCTTGCTGAGGGGAACCTGAAGGAAGTAAGCTGGTGGGACAGACGGCAGCCCATGCTGTTGCCTCTGGTCTGGTGGTAGCGCAGTAGATGTTCATTTTCTCTTCCCTTCATTAACCATCTTAGGTGCTCTTCACCCTCAGAGGCTACCTTTGCTGGCCTCTGTTGTGTACCTGGTTGTATGTCTCAGACTCTCATCTCTGGGTGAATCAGGTCCTGCTCTTCCTGTCCATTTGCAACTATAACCAGGTAAGAGATGTTAGAACATGTCTGTGGAGGAACTTGGTTCCCTCCAGGCCCAGGGGCAGCTGCTGCTCCCAGTAGACAACACATATTTGCTAAAGTTGACAAAGTTCCTCTTATTTGTTATTGAAAATAATGTGGAGGGGGAGGGTAAAATGTTTGGTGTAGAAATATCTGGAACATTCAAGGACAAGGCAAAGCCCATGTACAAGGCAAGGCCCAATCAGCATCAGAAATCTCTATATACAGTTCTGAGATTTACAACAGGCACAGGGTATGGAGTGCTTCTGAGAAGGACCCAGCTTCTCCCCAGTCAAGATCGTTTTGGAATTTACCTGATTCTCATGGTATGGCAACGTCATGTGCTGATGAAATCTACAATTCCAGCAAGCAGTCTCTGTCTCAGTTTACATTACTCCACATCCCAAAAGAGCTACAGTGCTGGCAGGATGTGCTTGGGCTGCATGGCGAGTGCTTTTAGTAGCCCTAGAAACCACCTCTTATTCCTGCCTCATGACAAACAATAATTTATTCCAGAGAAGTAGAGATGGTTGATGTCACCTTAGGAAAGGAGCTGGAGTAGGTGTGAAAAAAATGTAGCTAGACTTTACCATGTCTGAGTAAATTGTCAGTGGGGACTCATGGGTGATCAGGTGGGCCAAACAATCTGGATGCTTTTGGCACAGAAAGTAACTAATAATGATGGGGAGAACTGATGCCATTCAGAGTCCCATTTGATTTAAAAAAATATCACAAGACACAGGATGAAGGACATCCCTCAGTCTTCTCTGGAATGGAAGGAAACTGTTAGCCCAGTGAAGAAAAGAAGAAAAAGCAAGAGAAAAGTGAACTGATATTGACTGCTGGGGTGGAGGCAGGGAATAATTAGAGAACCTGTTTTAGAAGGTGATAGAGCAATAAGTTCCAAGATCTTTAAAAATACTTGTTCTCTTTGATTCTGTCATTCCATTTGTAGGAGTCTATTTGAAGGAAACCATAAGTAGTGCTCACAGAGATTCATCAAAGCTATTTATGGAATAGCTATTCTAATAGACTTAAAAACAATCTAAACAATTAATAAGGACATTTATATGCTAGGATACTACACAGACACTGGAAATTTGTTGAAGACTTCTTAATGATTCAAAGCAACTTTTCATGATATTTTAGGTACAAAAATAAGAAAAATAAAAAATGGATTATAATTTTAATGATGTAAATTAATAAATGCCTAAATATATTTATAGAAAGCAAGTCCAGATTTTGCATTGTATTTAAAATATAGACCTGTTATAATCACAAGTTACTTTTACAACCTATGTTAGGAAGAAAGAAACCTTACAAATGATTTTTCACAACTCTATGAAGGTCTATACATTTTTTTGTTATTTGAGTCAATTAAAACAAGGCCAATAAAGTCAAAGTTGAATTAGCTACCACATGTTTGACAAGTAATTTTAAGTTTTTAACACCCATATAATAAATAAGTAAAATGTCTCACAAACAAGTAGAACAGCTATTATAGTCTTAAGATCAGAAGTTTGTAACAGTTAACCATGTGATTAGACTATAAGTTCACAACAGTATTTGTTATAAGTTTCTCTATTTCATGGTGAAAAATAAACACAACTTCAAAGAATATTCACTGGACTTGGCTCATTTGATGACTTTCAGTACCTGCAAAGAATCTGACTAGTCGTGTTCTCCAGAATTCTTTCTTCTCTTTAAAATAGGCCATAAGGCTTGGTCAGAACATTCTCAAGGTTATAAAGCTCCACCTTGATTGTGTTTGGAAATTGAGTTCTTCGGTTTGTTAAAAAATAAACTGAGACATTTTAAACATTCTAAAAGTTTATTTGAGCAAAAATCAGTTGGAATCAGGACAGCACTAATTAGAAGTGGTTAGGGACACTCTGCTGACAGGTGTTTGGAGCTCAAGAAAGACTGATACAGAGAAGCTAGCAAAGAAATTATTGATTGGTTATGTTGGCAAGCTTAGTGGCTGTTTGTTGTGGTTGCTTGTCCTTAGGTTCGATTCCTTAAGCTTGAGGCATTTACAGGCAGCAAGACTTGGTTTGCTTACTAGGCTGCTAAGGTATTAGAACAACTGCAGTCTAATCCACTTTGTGTTTTCCCTAAGAATACTTGCTGTTGGCGCTTGTGGCTGCAGCATTTACCCGGAGATAACTCGCAGATGGCGGTCCTGGCATTACCTTCAAAGTTTGCCACGAAATATCTTGCTTTTATTATTATTTTTGCATCATTCTAGTATATTGATAGTCTTTGGAAACAAATGACATCATTCTAGTTATAACATTCTGTTTTTAGTAGTGGTATTTCCATTTACAAAATATAGTAATTCTCAATCGCTGAAAATGTCAAATTCTAGAAAACGTAGCATTCCTACGTTTACGATGTAAACATCGTTGTCGAACAGTTGTTAGCTGAAGATTCATTTGATGGATCTGATTTATGTATATATTTCTGTTACATTAGGATTAGAGACAAGTTCTGTTTAGAAATAACTCTAAGAACAGTTTTTATACTTTATTTTCACATTGAAAACCAGTCAGACTTGCTTCAGTCTCAGTGAGTTTATGTAAAATTAAATTAATGCTGGCAGTGAGCTTGCACTCGTTTTTTCCCCTAAACTGGAAATGGGCTAATACTCTTCTTATTTAATTAATTAAACAGGTTTCATGAAGATTTTAACCAAGACTGAATAAAATTATTGGATATTGGAACTCACATTTCCCTCTTTATACCTACATTTTTCCCAATTTTACCTACAGAATGTATTTTGGATCAGTGTCTTCTCTTGATCTCCATGCCCACTGCCTTCCCCTCTGGCTCCCTGTCCAATTCACTTGAGGGTGGATGGATCTGGGCATGTCATTCCCTGCTTAGACTCTCCAGTGTACCCTGCTTCACTAGGGCCCAGTCTCAAAGTTGATCTGGCCAGAGAACAGACCCCTTTCTCTCCCAAGCCCCTAGATCTTCCTTCTAGGTGCCCCTTGCCTCTCTCCTGGTAACAACTACTCATTACTCTAGTATTTGGTACTAGATTCCTCAAAGCCGACTGATTTTTCTCCTAGAGGCCTTCCCCAACCCCATTCTAACTAGTATTCTCCCATTATTCTTGTTCACAGCAATCTCTACTTTCTTTCAGTAACTTGACAACAAATTTTAATTATGTTTTCGGTTATGGGCTTTTTGGTTACCTCTCCCCAGAGAGCTCCTTAAAAGCAGAAGATGCCTTTGACTAGCCTCAGTAGATGCTCAATTTGTGTGTGAATAACTTATCTGGAGAGTGAAATAATGTACAGGAAAAAAAAACCTATTAATAGATGATCATATTCAACAGCATTTATCTCTGTTGAATTGGATCATGGGTGGTTTTAATTTGCAATTTATACATTTTTGTTTTATACAATTTTTCTGTAATGAGAATTAATTATTTCTGTAATCAAGAAAAGCCTTTAATATGGAAAGCCATCTCAGGAAAGAAGGAGAGGGGAGAGATTCCAGGGCAGAACCTCAGGAAGATCCTACTCAGTGAGTCCCTGAGGAGGTGTGGGTAGTAAAAGGGGATAGGCTGGTAAACTGCTTCTGCAGTCCTAGGCCCTGGGGCATTGTGGAAGACAGGCAGCAGTCAGCTATTGCTTGGCCGAGAGGTTGAGCAATGGAAAAGGAGGGACACTTTGAGATTAACTTGGCCTCCTTTTTAAGTAGTCAAGAGGTAGAGGATGAGTTGCTTTTTCTTTCCATAGGCAGGAGGGCTGGGAGACATGAGATGGGGCAGTGAGATGCCTCCATTTGTATCATGTTTCCTGGAGCACTTCTTTGAGCTGCAGTTTTCCATCAATAAAATGGAATTAATGCTTATCTGATAGCATTGTTATGAAGATAAAATGAGACCATAAATTTGAGTTAAGGACTTATTACAGGTCCTTACACATATTTGTTGCTCAATTACTAACTCCAATAGCCAGGAACAAGTTAATGGGATCATCTTATAAGAATGAGACTTGCCAAGGTTGGACTGACTTTCATAGCTATCATGTACAGTTCTATTTAGAATCAGATTTGGGAGCCATTATTGTGAAGCACTCACTGGTCTGTAATTATTAGTCCTATACTTTCTCATGACCTAAATTTTCAAGCTGCGTGGTTGTTTTTCTAGTTACCTGCCAATATCCGCTTTTTGAATAACACTTGGCAATTACTGTTGCTACGTTAATTTAGGTGAATAAAACACAGATGGGTTCTTTTTCAAATTTCCATTAATGCAAATAGGTGTCTGGAGTTGAATATCATGGCCTTGTTTTGGTTGCTGTTTCGTGGTGGGTGGACATCGTGAAATGTCGTTCCCAATAGCTGGGTTGCTTTTTCTAGAACCCTGACCCACAGTGAAGTCTCTGCTCTTCCTTTCAGGGAAGGAGACAATGAAAATGACGTTTTGTACTCTTGCTTGCTTGCTTTTGTGTGCACATCTGGACAAATTGAAAGCAGAGCAAAAAGCTATGCTTTCTTACACTTTTCAAAGGTGCATTGAAGATAAACGTCATTTGAATGGTCAAGTCAATATTCATAATAGTGGAAAGAAAATTATGAGCAGCACAGAAGGAAAACTGGGGCAAACAGACAAAAGAACAAGGTGTGACTGGGTCCCAGCCCTGCTCCCTGCAGATCTGCATGTGAAGGGCATAAGGACATACAAAGGTCAAGGTAAATACTGCAGACTCTTGGCTGATTCCTTTGGCCCAACTTGAGATTCGTAACTAAAGCTCTTACAGCTCCTGATCATCAGTTTTACAAATAAGCAAACAACTCGTTGACAAATTATTTATGCTAGTAAATACTACAGATAAATTCAGGCCAAACAGTAAGCACATGTTATATTTTAGTAGTAGTTTCTAGCAGAAACATCAAATAGAGCCCTTCACACCCATTCTTGACTCTGTGTAGTGTTTATGGAGTGCCTCTATAGTTTTACAGTAGTCACATCTATTCCCTTAAATGATCTTGGATGACCCCAGGCCAGCAGAGGGGAGGGTTAGAGGTGTGGATGGGGTATGTCCTACCCAGTTCTGTAGGAACTGCTGTAATCCATTTGGAATGTGTATTAGGATGTGGTAGTAGGGACAGATCACAAAAGTTGGGGAATGGAGTCCAAGTAGATCTTTAAAATAAAGGGCCATAGAACATGGATGCCAAGAGACTGAGAATCAGGAAGGAGGGACAGGACACCTGGGATCAGGCTTTGCCTGTGGGGTTTTCTATGGGCTCCCACCTAGGACGTGGGTGAATGGGATGGCTGTGTTCAAAAGCCTAGGATAGGAGCCAGGGGTGCTTCCCAGATCACAGTAGCTGGAAGGTAATAATTTCTGCATGCTCATTAACAGGATTTTTTTGTCCAGCCAGAAGAGGCTCACCATAAATGCTTTACTTGCTTTGTGTAGAGATTTCCTCACCCAGGGCACACTCAGGAGCATTCATGGGCATCAACGAGGCATCCTGACACCCTGTGACTGGTGGCCCTGCGGGTGGCTAGCATTTGTGTTTGTACTGACTCTGATGTATCGAACCCAGTGACGTTGCACAAGAGAATCGTTTCCCCACTCTAAAACTTAAGGTATGGCATCACATATTTTACCCCTTGCCAAGGTGGTGTGTTGAAAGTCTGGGCTTCGGAGTCAGTCAGCTTTGGTGTAAGTTCTGGCTCTGCCACTCATTAGCTCTGTGACCTTGGGCAAGTGACTCAACCTCTCTGTGTTGCTGTTTTTGCTTCTGTAAGATAGTGATAATAAGAGTACCCAATGCAGAGAGATGTTGTCAGAAAGACATGCAATAATATAGGACCTTAGAATAGACCCTGTAGAAGTGTTAAACCCATTCATTACTGACTGTTTTTGGGTTCTCTGAAATATAACCACACAACATCATCAATAATAGCTGACACTTCTAGCATGAATGACAAGTGAGAGCCCTAGGCTGAAGATCTGAAGAATTTAACCAGGAGATAAAGTTTTATTCTTTTTTCATCCAGCCCTAGAATTTGAGGCTGAATTTCCATCAGCCATTTTATTCCATTCCCTGCTTTCAAGCCCAGCTGCCTCTAACCCATTTCAAATTGGCTATTTATCTCCATGATCTCTGGGAATGATCATCCACTTCCTCCCGTAATAATTTATTGTAATCACATTGGCTTGTTTTGGGTCTCTGCCACTAAGCAATACTAACTGGAGTCCTTCTCTTTGTCCTTTTCTGTTCTTCTTCCTATCCAGTTTAGTACAAGTTGCTCCTTTTGAACCAAGCATGGGATAGTTCACAAAAGAAAATAATAAAAGAGAATGAGTGTCAAGGGGAGTGAAGTGGTTTCAGCCCCACTCTTCAGGAAGCCCTGAGTTTCTGAGGGTGCGGATAGTAGGCAACTGAGTGAGGAGGATTGGGAAGGCAGTTCTGTTTCTGCTGGGAGGAAACTTGGCAAGTGCTCAGACATGCAAGCTCAGCCCACTGCCAGCTGCATGGTCACCTTGACAATGCTGAGGACTGCCTTAATCTCTCCCCACATCTCCCCTGTGCATGTTCTCTCCTGTCCCTAGCCTTAGTGTGAGCAATATGGAGGGAGGAGTGTGGGCTTCTTACTGGCGTGACCCTGGGCCCAGAAGTCTCTAGAATTTTCCTCATAGGATGTGAGGGAAAGGTCATTTGATAAGTGTATAGAAAAGCTTTTCATCCCAGGAACTGTTATGGCCTTAACCCAAATGCTGTAACACAGTCATTTTACTTCTGGTTCTGCCCAAACTCTGAGTTAGCCACTAGGGGCCATGCTTACTGTACACTTTTCCAACCTATAGGTGAGCTGAGTGCTGTACCTCCTTCTGGAGCACAGATGGGACCACTTTCTCTGTGGAAAGAGGCTGCTTTGAAGTCATAATTTTCCTCGTGTTTATTTTTTTCTAAAGCACAGAGGAGGCCAATATCAGCAGCCACCAAATGGTGCTCACTCATAATGTTCTAGGTAATTGGTCAGATGGATTTGCATTCCTTCCCTGGAGCTGACCTTGGTTCTGGAGCATCACCTGACATATACCACTTATATGTAAAATGAGAAGCCAGAAAATTTCCACGCCTGGGCAGCCAAGCAGAGGGCACTAATATTTTCTGCCTTTCATTTAATGGTAGTTAAAAAGATAAGAACCAATACCACCTCTTCACTTGCATGGGATCTGGCATCTCTTTGTCTCTCTTTTTGAATCATAAACATTTTTTTGACATTTTATTATTTTTATTATCAGAATATGCCTGTCAAATCAAACCAAAAAAGGATGGAATTAGAATATTCTATCTTTGTTTAGAGCCATGCCACCCTGAACAAGCCTGATTCTGTCTGATCTCGGAAGCTAAGCAGGGTTGGGCCTGGTTAGTTCTTGGATGGAAGACTAACTAGGAATACCAGGTGCTGTAGGTGTAAAAAATAAAAGAATTAGGAATTGTAAGCTGACAAAGTCCTTGAAACCTGTAAGGTCAACCAAGGGTTGCCTTGATTAAAAATCTTAAAAAAAATAAAAAATAGAATATTTCATCTTTAAGGTACAGTGAAGTGTGGATTATTTTGTTACCAAATTAGATGGCAAAGCATTATGTTTATTATGCAACGAACCTGTATCTGTGCTATAAAAACACAGTATATGTCAACATTACCAGACCAAGAATTCATCACAATGTCACCAAATCACATAATACATTCAGAAAAGTTACCAAAATTAAAAGCTATACCTCATCATAGTAAAATTCTTCATAAAAAAAAAGAAAAAAAAAGAAGAAAATGAAGTTGCAACCACAGTGCATGTCCAAGTGGCTCATTTGCTAGCCATGCAAGAAATGTAATGTTGATTGATTATAGAAGCTGAAAATGTATTCAGAAAAAATAAACCTGTTTAAGACCATTAGCCTTTGGGTAAGAACAGCTGTTTAAAGTGTTGAGACCACTGGGAACAATATCAATAGTCAATTTAAATTATTTAGTACAGGCAAATTATTTTGAGTGGTTTTTCTTGGCTCTTAATAAGTTGACAGGTGGCAGGATACTGTTCATTTGTTTCTGTTTATTCAGAAGTTAATATTTGAAGTGACCGAAGAATTAGCCTCTCTGAATAGGCTACATGAAACAGGTGAGAATATTTTTGAAGAAGTTGAGAAAACACTAATTTAATACACCTGAAGGGAAATTAACTCTGCTGTGTTACAACTTATGGAAGTAGAAACAGGTTGAGTTTGATAGATTTACACTTGTGAAAATGTATGTCTGGAAAGGTCTTTATTTCTCCTTCAGATCTAAAGGAGAGTTTTGCTGAATACATTATTCTTGGCTGATAGTTTCTTTCACTTAATAGTTTGAATATTTGGTTCCACTCCTTTCTGGCTTGTAAGGTTTGTGCTGAGAAGTCCAACAATAATCTAATGGGTTTTCCTTTATAGGTTAAAGTCTTCTTTTCCCTGGCTGCCCTGAGAATTCTGTCTTTGTTGTTGATTTTTGGTAATTTTAATACAATGTGTCTTGGTGAAGGCCTTTTTGGGTTGAGATAATTGGGTATTCTGTTGACTTCCTGAATTCCAAGCTCCAGCTCATTTTTTTGGTTTGGGAAATTCTCATCTACTATTTGAAAATGCTTTCTAATCCCTGCTCCTTTTTCTCCCCTTAGAGAATTCTCATTGTTCTTCTGTTTCCTCTCCTGATGGTATTAGCTAGTTCTTCTATTTCTCTTTTATTATTTTTTATTCTTCAGTTTCTCTCTTTTTCCTTCTGATTTATTTCTAGGTTTCTGTCTTTGATATCACTAATCTTTTTCTCCAGTTGGTCAACTCTATTTCACAAGCTTGCTTTTTCATTTTTCATTTCTTGCCGTATGTTCTTCATCTCCAGAAGTTCTATTTAGTTCTTTTGAGGGTTTCAATCTCATTGCTAAAGAACTCATTCTGCTCATCCAGTTGTTTTTTCACTTCCTAAAATTGTTGATATGACTCATTCTGGACCTCACTGAGTTTTTTTCAGAAGTACTATCCTGAATTCTCTGTCATTTAAGTCGTATATTATTATGTTTGTGAGCTTATTTTCTGGATATTTTTCTCTTTCTTTTTGAGCTGCCTTGTTACCTTGGTTGTTCATGGTGTTTAACGGACTATTTTTCCACCTGGGTATTAATAGAAGTATATTCTGCTTTTTTTTTTCTCCCACAAAGGTTTATTATATAAAGGTCTCTCTTTAGCCCATTGTAAAGAAGGCATTTTTGTTTTTGTTTCCAGTAGGCGGTGTCTATGCCTCCTGGATCCCTGATTTATATAAGTCTTAATAATGCCTTTTTTTTTTCTTTTATTCAATCATGCTTGCTACCCTCAGACTCAGTTCCTGTCAATATTAGTGACAGTTTTGGTAGTGTTTGCTCAGATTCACCAGGGGTTCTGTGGTGTTTGGTCTCAGAGAGTATGGAGGGAATGCCCCTATGGGTTGGAGGATGGGGACTTTAGCTCAGCCTCCCATTTTGCCACCGGGGCTGGTAAAAATTAACCATTGTTTCTCTGCTATTCCCACTTTTCTGCTTTCTGCCCTGATGTCTAGGCACTGCCACCTGCAGCTTGGAACTCACAGCTCTCCTAGGAGGCTATTCAGGAAACTCACCACAACTCCCTTCCCACTCCTCTTACAAGACCTCAGGCTGCAAGATGCAGCTGCTTTGTTTCTTCTGGTCTACTGCCTGATTCCTGGGGTTCTGACCTGTGGTAGTTCTTATGTGCAGATCCCATGCTCATATGTGCTGGTGTGCAATTTGAGTGTTTTTTGTTGAGTTTTAGATGTTCAGCTTATTCAAATCATAAACATTTTTGTTTATTAAATATTGGATCTCTAAAAATATTTCACATATATTTAAAGATATAAATAATATTTACATTTCTACCAGCTGTGTATTAATTCTGGTTTATTTAAATCCTTCCTAAACTTGATACGTCATATTTCTCTTTTTAAATTTGTGCCATTCTGGTGAATATACTGAGGGATACATTTTTATTGATTTATTATTTATTGATAACATTTTAAAGCTTTATTGAAATACATTAAATAAGACCTCAATAAGTGGAGATAAATCATTAATTGTCTTATTGTATTCTTGTGTAGAAATCAGCTTACTAAAATACCAGAACTTCATACATATTCTATTATTTAATCTTTACAACAATTTTATGAGGTAGTTACTGTTTTTGCTTTCATTTCATATCTAAGAACTGAAGCTGAGGAAAGTTAAGTAACTTGTTCAAGATCTTATGAAATGAAATAAGAAAATATATATATATATATATATTGGTCTCTGTCCCTAATTCCTGCTAATATTTAGCCTTGACTCCAGCTCCTGACAGCTCCTAAAATCCTTGTAATTTCCAGAGGAACATCTTGTACAGAGTTCCTAAATCTCTTGGTATTTCTTGGATGATAAGAGCATCTTTTCTTCCAATGAGGCAACAGTTGTGGACAACTCTTTGAGGCTGGCCACCAAAAACAGCAAGCCATGATTAAAAGCTTAACACTTTTAGCCCTAGCCATCTATTCTCCAGGGAAGGGAGAGGAGCTGGAGATTGAGTTAATAAATCAATCACTCATAGACAATGAGCCTCTGTAAAAATCCCTAAGGTACAGTACTCAGAGAGTCTTCGGGTTGGTGAATACATCCATCTACCAGGAGGGTATGCATCCCAACTCCATGGGGACAGAAGTTACTGTGTTCAGAATCCTTCTAGAACTCACCCTATGTATCTATCCATCTGGCTATTATCTATGTCTTTTATCATATTTTTATTATATAATGTACTAGTAAATGTATATGAGCTTTTTCCTGATTTTAGTGAGCTGTTCTAGCAAATGATCAAATCTGAAAAAGGGGATCCTGGGAACCCCTGATTTGTAGCCAAGTTAGACAGATTGTGGGTAGCTTGGGAGCATCTGAAATGGGAGCAGCCCTGTGGGACTGAGCCCTTAACCTGTGAGATCTGATGCTAACTCCAGTGTGTCAGAATTGAGTCAAATCGTAGGATGCTTAGCTGGTTTTGAAGGGTTGGTTAGTGTTGGAAAAAACCCACACATTTGATGTCAGAAGTATTGAGTGAGTCCAGATCAGTTTTTTCTTTTACAAAACTTTCTGGGAAAGTGAGCCAACACTGTATACCACCAATGCTCTCGGTCACTATGCCACATAAGTGGGGGTTCAGGAAAAAGAAATAAGAGTACAAAAAGCTACAAAATTTGTGCTTTATATAAGGCTATTATAAATTTCTAATTGAACATTGGCTAAAATTTATTTGTATATGGGGCTTCAAATTGTTATAAATCTTTCTAACTTATTTAATGCCCGCAGTATTTTATCAGCTGTATTTCATGAAAAAGTGGTATTGTACATCCACATTGGCTGGGTGAGCATTGTTTGTGGCATGTGGAAAATTACTTAGAAACACTACCAGGAAGGCTGGCCCAGAGGTCACAGAACTGAAGGGCTCACAGACCAAATTAAAATGCTCAAATCACAAGGTTTATTTAATAAATTTAAATTGCATTGAGAAGCAAGGGAAAAGAGAAGGGCAAATTAAGACACTCAGGATAAGGTGTACTCTTTGAATATTTGAGTATTTAATGCATATCACCTGGGATAAGAACAGATGTTAACAATGGGTAGCCAAATGTAAACCTCATGATATTGGGTACTCATGTGTTCAGTATCGCCTGCTAGGTTAGGGTTTAGGAAGTACATCTTGTATGCATATTACATTATGAATATTTAGTAACCAAGTTCCTCATGATAGTAGATATATCTTAAAACTTCCATCTATCTATGTTTAACAGACAAAATATACTTACTAACTACTTACATGTAACACATCTTGCAAATTATGTTTATGTTAAACAAACTTTTTACTTCTAGCTTCTCATCCATTTAAAATATGTGAACAGGTTTTACCTGTTTGACAAGCCATAAATTTCTTCCTCTGATAGACTTGAATAATCTTAAAACACATGTACAATACAATTTGTAGAATGGCATTTTCAGGAATCATTATTTTTTCTGTTTTAAACAAAAGCAACATATCTCTGTAATTAAGGTAGTTGACAGTTACATCGAAGAATTGAGCATTAGTGGAGTTATGTTATTTTACTTAATGTTTTAATCATCTAGATTGTGCTGTCTAATAGGATAGCACTGGACACATGTGGTTACTGAGTACTGGATGGTCTCAGTGGATGGTCTGAACTAAGATGTGCTATAAGTATAAAATATGCACCAATTTAAAAATAAGAGCATGGGAAAAAGAAAGCAAATTATTATGTGAATAATTTGTATGTTGACTGCATATTGAAATATTTTGTTAGATTAATTAAATCTATTATTAAAATAATATCAACGGTTTCTTTTTATTTTTCTTAATGTAGCTTCTAGAAAATTTAAAATCATATTTCTACTAAGAGGCACTCATCTAAAAAATCGCACTATTTAATTGCTTTTTAGGTTTTGATATACACCCATTAAAGTGGATTAAAAATCCCCCTGTTTGCTTTTCAAATCTTTCTTAGCTTACTGAGACATTTAAATAAAGATTTCCTTTGCTCAAGGATGGCTGTTCTTTTGTAAAAAATCAGTAACTGAGTTCCGGTTCAAGATGGCAATATAGGAAAATCCTAAACTCACCTCTTCTATGAACACATTGAACTAAAAGGATATATGGGACAATTTCCTCTGAAAATACCTCCAAACTAGCTGAATGACTTCTGTACAAGTGCAAAAAAACCTACATCAAAGTGGGTAGGAGTGGCTGACACAGTCTTGATATAAACTTCACCCCTGGTGTGGCAACCCACTATTGGGAGGAAACTCAAAACCTAGAGCTTCTCTCTAAAGAATGAAGGGTTTGAACCTTGTATTTGGGACCCCAACATTTAAGATTTGAAAATTAGACAAGCTCCCACAACTTCAAGCTCTGAAAACCAATGAGGCTTGCATTCATAAGACCCATAGGTTACAGCAATCTAAAAACTAGCTTTTAAAGTGCTGAGGTGCTTGGACTCACCTACCTTAGGGCCCTGGGCAGACACAGCCAATCATAGGTGCCCAAATTTTCTGTGAAAGAGGCTTATTTGCTTATCTTAAAAGTGCTGGCTGAGGGGCAGGCATCTAATTTAACACTCATCTAGGGATACTATGTTAGAATAGAGATCTCCCTGTGCCATTCTCCAGAATTCCAATATCTCCCAATGGGAGTTTTGACATCAATCTAGTGCTCCAATTTTTATTGTCTTGTGATCAGGTTTTTGAAGCTGCCACCCAGGGGATACCCTTTGATTGCCTGGCTTTGGTGTCTAGGGGGCTTGCATTTTGGGTTCCCATGGGACTATAACAATAGAAAGACAGTTCTTGGCAGGCTATCACTACTGGGACACTGCACAGATAGCATACTGAAACATACCCCAGCCTTTCTGTGAAAGAGACCTATTTGCTTGTCCAGGAGATTCAGCCTGAGAGTCAGGGTTCTGGTTTGGCACACATCTAGCAGCTTATGGGAGTGGTCTCAGGGAATGGAGGGCAAGTGATGCCATATTTGCTTCCTTCCTCTGCCCAGCTTCAGCTTACCAATATATCCCAGAAAGAAGATTATACCCTTATTTGGTGCCCCAATTTTTGTGGCTGCTCCCAGGGGACACCTCTAGGTCACCTGGCTCTAGTGTGAGTGAGGCTTAAGCCAGAAAACAATCACAAAATGGCAATAAATACACATACCTATCAACAATTACTTTAAATGTAAATGGAATAAATTATCTAATAAAAACAGAGTTTCTGAATGGATAAGAAAATAAATAAGCCCTATGCCTAAGCTACCCACAAGAGATTCATTTCAGATATAAAGACACACACAGACCTAAAGTGAAGTGAAAGAAAAAAAGATATTCCATGTGAATGAAAACTAAAAGAAAGCTGGGTAGTTATTCTTATTTTGGAGGCTGTAATATGAGACAATGAAGGGCATTACATAAAGATAAAGGAATCAATCCAACAAGAGGATGTAACATTTGTAACTATCTGTGCATCCAACATAGAAGTACCTAAATATATAAGGCAGTATTAACAGACCTAAAAGGAGAAATACAAAGCAATACAATAATAGTAGACTTAAATAGTCTATTTTCATCAATGTGTAGGTCACCCAGACAGAAAATCAGAAGGAAACATCAGCCATAAATGACACATTAGATTAAATGAACTTAAGAGATATATACAGAACATTCAAAAGCAACAGAATACACATTCTTCTCAAGCACACATGGAATATCTTCCAGGATAGATAAAATATTAGGCCACAAAAGAAGTTTTAATAAATTTAAGAAGCTTTAAATCATATCAAATATCTTTTCTGACCACAATGGTATGAAACTAGAAATCAATTACAAAAAAGAAAACTGGAAAATTTATAAATATGTGGAGGATAAACAACATGTTACTGAGCAACCAATTGGTCAAAGAACAGATAAAAAGATTAACCAAAAAATATCTTAAGACAGCTGAAAATAAAAATACAACATACAAAATATTATGATATGGAATTCTAAAAGGGATGTTTATAGAGAAATAGCTAAATCAAGAAACAAGAAAAATCTCAAGTAAGTAGCTTAACTTTATACCTCAAGAACTGAGAAAGAACAAACAAAGCCCAAAGTTAGTAAAAGGAGGAAAATAGCAATTATCAGTGGCAATAAACAAGATAAAGACTAAGAAGACAATAGAAAAGATTAATCAAATAGCTAGTTCTTTGAAAAGATAGACAAATGAAGAAATCTTTAGCTAAACTTCATAAGAAAAAAAAAGAGGACTCAAATAAATAAAATCAGAAATGAAAGAGTTGACGTTTTAACTGGTACCAAAAATAAAAGAATCATAAGAAACCACTGTGAATAATTATGCATTAATAAATTGGACAACATCAAAAAATGAATTAAATTTTAGAAACATACAATCTACAAAGATCAAATTAAGAAATAATAGAAAATATCAACAGACCTACGAAGAAGATTAAGTCAGTAATACAGAACTTCCCAACAAACAAAAGTCCAAGACTAGACAGTTTCCCTGGTGGATTCTACTAAACATTCAAAGAAGAATTTATGCCTAATCTCAAACTCTTTAAAAAAATACAAGAGAAGACAATACTTCTAAACTTATTTTCTGAGTCCAGCATTACCCTACTATCAAAACCAGATAAGGAAGCCACAAGAAAATAAAATTACAGACCAATATTCCTAATGAATATAGATGCAACTATCCTCAGCAAAATATTAGCAAACTGAATTCAAAAATACATTAACATGATTATATACCATGATCAATGCAAGGATAGTTTAACATCTGAAAATCAATAAAATACTATGTTAATAAAATGAAGGACAAAAATCATATGATCATCTCAATATATGCATAAAAAGTTTTTGACAAAATTTAACATTCACTTATGATAAAATCTCTCAACAAAGTGTAGAAGAAATATACCTCAACATAATAAAGGCTATATATTATAAGTCCAGAGCTAACATCATACACAATGGTAAAAAGGTAAAAGCTTTTCCACTAGTATCAGGAAAAAGATAAGGATTCCCACTCTCATTATTTTTATTTAACATAGTATTGGGAGTCCTAGTCAGAGCAATTAGGCAATAAAAGTTATCCAAATTGGAAAGAAATAAGTGAAACTGTCACTGTTTGCAGATGATATGATATTATATGTTAAAGAACCCTAAAGACTCCACCAAAAAACTTTAGAACTAATAAATTCACTAAAGTTGCAGGATACAAAATAAATGCACAAAAAGCTATTGTATTTCTATATACTAGTAACTATCAGAAAGAGAATTAAGAAAACAATCCCGTTTATAATTGAATCAAAAATAATAAAATACCTAGGAATAAATGTAATCAAGGAAGTGAAAGACTTGTACAACTGAAAACTAAAAGACATTGATGAAATAAATGGAAGAAGACACAAATAAATGAAAAGATATTTCATGCTCATGGATTAGAAGAATTACTATTGTTAAAATATTTGTACTTCCCCAAGTGATCTTGATATTCAATGCAATCCCTTTAAAAATTCCATTTTTCACAGATATAGAAAAAATAATCTTAAAATTTGTAATGAACCATGAAAGACTCCAAATGAATAACCAAACCAGTCTTTAGAAAGAACAAAGCTGAAGGCATCATGGTCCTGGATTTCCAATTATATTAGAAGCTATAATAATCAAAATATTATGTTATTAGCATAAAAACTAACACATGGATCAATGGAACAAAATATAGAGCTCAGAAATAAATTCATACATATATGGTGAATTAATTTTTGTCAAAAGAGCCAAATATACTGCAAAGATAGTCTCTTCAATAAATGGTGTTGGGAAAACTGGACAGGCACATACAACAGGATGAAATTGAACCTCTATCTTATACCATACACAAAAAATAACTCAAAATGGATTAAAAACTTAAATGTAAAACCATGAAATTCCTAGAAGAAAATAAAGGCAGTAACTTCCTTGATTCCATTCTTAGAGATAATTTCTTGTATTTGACAACAAAAGCAAAGGTAACATGTGCAAAAATAAACAAGTGGGGCTACAACAAACTAAAAATCTTCTGCATAGTAAAGGAAACTATCAATAAAATGAAGACATCCTACTGAATGGAAGAAAATATTTCAAATTATATGTCTAATAAGTGGTTGATATCCAGAATATATCAAGAATTCATACTACTCAATAGGAAAACAAACAAACAAAAATGAACAGTGTTACAAAAAATGAGCAGAACTAAATAGACATTTTTCCAAAGACACACAGATGGCCAACATGTACACGGAAAGGTACTCAACATCACTAATCAGCAGAGAAATGCAACTGGAAACCACAATGAGATGTCATCTTACACCCTCTACTTAGAATGGGTGTTATCAAAAAGACAAGAAATAACCAGTGTTGGCAGGGATGTGGAGAAAAGGAAACCCTTTACACTGTTGGTGGCAATATAAATTTGTGCAACCACAATGGAAAACAGTATGGAGGCTCCTCATCAGAACTACCATCTGATCTAGCAATTCCACTTCTGGGTGTTTATTTGAAGATAACAAAAACACTAACTCAAGATGATATATGCATTCTCATTTTTATTGAAGCATTATTTACAATAACCAAGATGTGAAAATAATGTAAGTATCCATCGATAAATGAATGGATATAGAAAATGTAGTATATGTATACAGGAGAATGTTATTCAGTCAAAAAATGAATTAAATCTTGCCATTTGCAACAACATGGATAGATCTCAAGGAAATTATGCTAATTAAGATAGGTCAGACAGAAAAAGACAAATACTGTGTAATCTCATTTATATGTGGGATATAACAAAAACAAACACACAAACAAAAAAAACCCAAGCTGATAAGTACAGAGAAGAGATTGGTGGTTGCCAGAGACAGGTATGCAGGTATTATAATGTAGTGTTATACATTACAACAAATACAATGTTATATATCAATTGCACATTAATAAAAATGTAAACAATGTATTAGAAAAAGAATCAGTTGTACATTTTCAGATTACAAACCAATGGAGGCCTCTTTTTATAGGTAAAAGCTCTGGCTCTTAGTTATTCCAAATGTATCTAATTCATTTTTCTTTTTCTTTAACTTTGTCCATGCTGACTTGCTGAATATAGATAAAAGTAAATGTTTTCTTTAGTGGAGTTTATTCATGCAAATGATTTAGCTAACTCTCTACTTAGTTTTCCTTCCTCATGCTCTCAGACAAAATAGGAAAAAGAGTTGTGTCTTCAACTCTAGGTAAAAAGATGGTTTTAGTTGACATGGTTTTATGTTTGACATCTAATGAGGATAATTTAGGCTTCTGAAAATGTATTAAATGCTTTTTTTCTTTTCGTCTAGGACTTACCTTGTGAAGGGCAAAAGGAAAATTTAAAACTACCAAATGATAAATTTGGGAACCTTATAGCCGAGTACAGAAGAGGCTGCTCTTAAGATTCTTGATGATATAATATGATATTTAGATTTTATTTTTGTCTGCTACTCAGAGGCACAATGGACATTGCCAATTATATTTATGACTCTATTTCAAGCTCAGTAAGGAAGGCACAGTGTGGACGAGATGGGCATCTAAAATGTAACCTTCTTTACCCTGATTTTGCAAGCAAGTGTCTTCATAGTTCTCTGCAGAAGGGTAACTGGAAGAAGGGTGAAAACTGCCATTCTATTCTGATAGGTGGTAAAATGAGGCTTCCCAGGACAGAGTGTGTGGTAGACCAGCTGTCAGATGCTTTCAACCTAACTTTTAGTTTACAGGATTATATTATTCCAATTATATGGTAATTCCTTTTTAAAAGGGCATGTGTTTTATTAACCAATGGCACACCAATAAATTTAATTAAAAATAATTTAAGATAAAAAATAAAAAATGCCAGATGAGATGAAGTATGTGTAAACTATTTATGTTCATTAAAGAAATCAAAGGTTTAGAAATCTCAAAATACACTCACAAAGTTGACCTTATAGGTGATATTGAGCTCTATAGTTTTTTTAGTATCTAAGAGTTAGAGGAATGTCAAAGCTACATTAAATTCTTTCATAGAAAAAACCCTAGAGTGAAGGCCTCCTTTTCACCGCTTGTAGCTCACAGCTGGTGCTGATAGGCCTACTGAAAGCTCTCAGCAAGTGAGTAGGAGCCACAGGTAAATCATTACCTAAGTTTGTGCATGATCAGAGTATAGGTCCAGGGCAGATCAAGAAGTGGCTAATGGAAGCCATCTAGATGTTCCTGAGACATGGCATGTTCTGGGGGCCCCTCTCCCTCCAGTCTCAAGTCTTGGCTACCACATCAAGGAAGTGGCATTAGGAAATATCAGTTTGGACGAAGAAGATTTGGTGATCTGAGGGAGCTTGGTTTAGAGGACTGTTTTAAGCAAGGCCTTACTTGAATGGATCCTGACAATGTTTGCCTTAAACAGGTCAGACACGGAGCCAAAGACTAGGAGAGCAGGAACCTCAGAGACAATGTGAAGAAGCATTCAGCAGCAAATGGAAAAATTTGTGTGGCTGTCTTCTTACATTTGAAATCTGAAATCACCTGTCCTCCAATATTGTCATGTGTTCATTTTAAAGACATTTCCAAATGAAGACATCACTTTTCTAAAAGGCACATGGGGAGTTCCAAGTGATTGCACAGTAACAATGCAATGGATATTTACTCAGGCATTCATGTTGTTCTCTGAAAATGCATGATATTGTTTCTAATTGTTTCTTTCGCTTTTCTTCTTCATTATTATTATTATTATTATTATTATTATTAATTAGGTTCATTCACACTCATAGACTCTCAGTTTTAAAGAACATTGGTGAACTGCTCATTATTTGAATTGTCCACTCCAAGACAAAACCTTGTGCTTTGAGTTATTCTGGGTTGAAGGGAGACAAGAAATGTAATTTAATTTCTTATTTGCACACAGCATCTTGACATATTAATAAAACAAATCCTGAATGACTAATCATAATTTTTTCAAGTTAAATGTGTATATCTCATAGCTGTAGTCATTAGTCTCAAATGAAATTGAGGGCTAAATGGAGATTTTAGCCATAATCCAATTGTTAAGTTCCTTAGGGTTAAACATCATACTTTAATAAAGCTAGAATTTGGGAGAATTTTTCTATTGTAATGAATTTTGATGTAGTATTAATGCTCTAGAGAAAATTCAATTATAAAAATCTTATTTTCCATTCGCACATCTAAAAATATGTTTAGAATTATTTCTTTTATTTTTAAATTTAGTTATCAACTTTTAATTATTAGCCATTATTTACCTTCCCCCTAAATACATGTCTTTTATATGTACTTGAACTCTCCATCTCTTGGGAGTCAATTTTCACTTTAATACCTAAACAAAATAATTGAGTTCATGTCTTACATGGTCTCATCCCAAAAAGTGACTCTGAAGGTCCCGGGTGGTTAGGGTTTTTTCCCTGGTTGTTACTTTTTCTTTCTTGCTTCTAGTGACTTCTAGCCATTTGTCTTCCATCTTTGGCCATGCATGATGTCACTGTATCTGTGAATCTCTCCATCCTTTTTATCCCCGCCCTTTAGTCTATACAACAGAAGAAGTGAGCATAAGGCTAATATGGAGGCTGAGAATTGATACAGCAGAGTTAAAACCCAGAACAGGAGATAGTTTACACCTCTCTATTCTCATGTTATTACCTGTACTCTCAGAATTTTTTTCTATAATGCCCGCCTTTCATCAAATACCTCCTCAGGGTAGCAGGGATGGGCAGCATGTCTCCTAATCATGACTGCCTCCCCCCTCACCTACAGAACACCAGGACCCCAAACTCCCTAATTATAGGTCCATCAGGGATAACTCAAAATCTCTTACCTAATAACTACCTCTACAGAGATTCATTTCACTGCAGTAATAATAATAATAAAATGAACATAGTTGGAAGCATCCGCTTTTGGATTACTTCACCAAAGTTCTAGCTTATACCTATGTGAACAAAATTGCTCATAAAAATTGTCCCTCCCAGGACAGAGATAAAGTCTCCCCATAGATAAATTTCAGCTTCCAGCCTGGATGCATAAATGACTGAAGTTTTAAAAATAGCACATTCTAGGGAGTTATCTATCTGTCTAATGATCTATTGATCTATTTACCTACTTATCTATTCATCTACGTAGTGGAGGCAGAACTACATACATATGTAGTAAGTATATATATATCTATAATGGTAGAAATATTTGTAGAGATCAATATCCACTAATAGTTGTGGAGTGCATCTTTTGTATATACTGAAGAGTGTTGCATAAACTACAGATGACTTGGGATTAAAACTTAAATAAACATTTAAATTAACTTGGATAGTAGTGATTTTTTTGAATAAATAAGAGGTTTTATTTTTCCTGCATAATGTTCAGAGGTGGGCAGTCCAGTGCAGGTAAGAGAATTTAACACCATCTCCTTTCTCTGCTCCATCATCTCTAGTATGCTGCTTCTTGGTAAGGTGGCTAGAAATCCATGGGGGGAGGGGAACAAAATTTAAAAGAAAGAAGGGAAGAGGTGGCTCCAGCAGAGTTCTTATTCTTGAGTCAAATATAGATTATATTTCTATATCAGTTACCTATTGCTGTGTGACATATCACCCCAAAATGAAGTGGCTGTAAACAACAACCATTGCTTGTGAGTCTATGGGTCAGCTTAGAAGTTTTGCTGATCTTAGCTGGCTTAGCTGATCTCAGCTAGGTCCACTCTTGTGTGTTTGTCATCTGTGGTTAGGTAGGGATGATGGTCAATCTTGAATGATCTGGTGGATGGTCATTAGATGATCTGGGATGGCCCCACTCACATATCTGGCATTGGCAGGCTGTCATCTGGGGCAGTGGAGCATGCTTCCACTCCATCCAGTAGGGTAGCCCAGGCTTGTTCACATGGTGGCAGGGTTCCAAGAGAGGGAGTAGAAACATGGGAGGGCTCTCGAGGCCTAGGCTCAGACCTGGCACTCCTTCTTTTGCCCCAGAGTCATGAGGTCAGTTCAGCTTCAATGTTGAGAAACAGTTTCCACCTCTTTTTTTTTAATGTTTCAATTTTTTTTTATTGAGGTATGATTGACATATAACATGTTAGTTTCATATGTAGGATTTAACAATTACATTTAATGAAACAAGCAAGCAAGTGAACAAACAAGCAAATAGGATATGAACCAGAAAGCTAGCTACAGTCACTCTTTACCACAGATACTTGATATGTTAAAAGAGGTAGTATAGTGTAGTGGTCAGAGTGTAGACTGTGTTTAAATCCAGGCCCTACTATTGATCAGCTTCACAAGATTAGAAAATTGACTTAATTTCTCTGAGCTTCAGATCCTTTATCAGAAATGAAGTTGATGGTAATAGTGATGATGATGATGATGATGGTAATGATAATGATGATGTCACTGCCCCCTGTTTCTTGGGAGGCTTATATGGGATAATTCAAGTAAAGCCCATAGCACAGAGCCTGATATGTAGTTCTTATTCTAATGCATCTGGACACTCATCAATCCTACATCTTAGAACACCTGGTCCTTTATTTCCTTTAGGAAAACATTTCAGTTGGTAGTCATGCACTTCCTTATATCATCTTTTCAAATTTCAATGATGCTTTAATCTTTCAAGCAGATTTGACAAGCAGGTTTTTCCTTGGCTTGAGAACTTTTTGAACAATTTTTAATAATTCTGTTTTGTTGGGGCAGG